>NQII01003551.1:196535-216282 GCA_002778355.1 Clitarchus hookeri
GAGATTTTAAATATATATATATATATATATATATATATATATATATTCCTCCCAATAGGGGGTACAACTGTCAAGAAATGTTGATAGTGAAAAAGTATAATTTGGAACATTTTGTAAATGGTGGAACAAAGGAGCTGTCGGTTGGCTCTTAACATCGGGGTTTTGAAAGTCAATGAGGGGGAGGCGAGGTGTGGAGCCGCGTCGGAATGCAAGGGCAGGGGAAATGGGATAACCCCGAGAAAACAACTGACCAGCCACATCGCCCGGCACGAAAATCCGGGGACAGCCCCACAGGGAATCGCCCTGGTGGGAGAAGTTAGATCTAGCTGTTGAGCCACCGTAGCGTCGTTAACTATGTACGATGCTTTGCTGACGAAGTGCGTTTTGCATTGTATCCACGATATGGGCGCGAGACATGAACAAACGTGGTTACAGACAACTGCTGTCCTGAAGTAGCGCCACTCTGCAATAGCATCAACACTGTTACACGCTTGCTGCTTCGCATCCAGCGCGAGCGAGTGCAAGTGAAGGACAGAGGTTATATGATAGCGGCGGCCGCAAGTCGATGAATTGTTTTGAATGACAGGCGAGTGATAGGCCGGGTCTGTTGCAGAAAGCTACCCTTTTTTGCGGCGCGCGGTGCTGGCCCTGGTTGTATTGAGTTTCTGCGTCTATCTGAGGAATGTTCTAGTTGTTTACTGCCCTAGATTCTGTCCGCATGACTCGGGGTGTNATTGAGTTTCTGCGTCTATCTGAGGAATGTTCTAGTTGTTTACTGCCCTAGATTCTGTCCGCATGACTCGGGGTGTGTCGAACTTTCAAGGTCAATGCCAGCAGAGTATAAACTGTGCGACGGACCTCCGAGCCGAGAGTAGTAGTNGTCGATGAATTGTTTTGAATGACAGGCGAGTGATAGGCCGGGTCTGTTGCAGAAAGCTACCCTTTTTTGCGGCGCACGGTGCTGGCCCTGGTTGTATTGAGTTTCTGCGTCTATCTGAGGAATGTTCTAGTTGTTTACTGCCCTAGATTCTGTCCGCATGACTCGGGTGTGTCGAACTTTCAAGGTCAATGCCAGCAGAGTATAAACTGTGCGACGGACCTCCGAGCCGAGAGTAGTAGTTGAGTAGTTGAATGGACGAGTGGCTGAGTTTCAGCGACAGACAACAGGCGGCGGGAGAAGTGACCAGCGGAAGGGAAATCTGCGACTGCGAGTATCAAGCAGTGAAGAGTGCGGCAGGCAGGCTGGACTATTGGACTGGGTGCGTGAGTAAAAGACATTACAAATTATGGCAACAGAGAGTTTGAAAGTGTGTTAATGATGATGACTATAACAAAACTTAGACATTAAGAAGGACGTTAATTATGGTAAAATATACATTAAATATTAAGCTCATTGCGAAATAAAAAGAGTAATCGTGGAGATGTATGGATAAATGCTGTAAATAATAGTTGTGTGAATAAACTAAAACGAAATTGAGTAACTATTACATGATCAGGCAGCGGACCAAGAAGACATAGAGATGGGTGTGTCCGGCCGTCGTTAACCGCCTCCTAGAACCAGCCTCCGGCAACAGGAACAAGGATTGTAATAGTAGTGGCGTGCGGTGATAAAAAATTATATAATTAATTAGCATCCTGGTATTCCATCTAAGCTCCCCTGATCTACATGATGATTCTAAAATCACGGGACAAACTTTGAGGGGTGGTAGAGCTCACTAAAACAAACAATTATTGTATAGGAATATATGGGCGGAAGTGACGCGTTGAGGCACAAACACAAACATTACACATGACATGCGAAACATTCTTTATTTACGTCACCGCGAAATGCCTTTTTATCGAGTCTCGATGTGTTCCTATGGGGACATTTGAAAGCCCTCATTTATTAGACTCCAGTTGATTCCATTGAAGACCTCGTCGCTCGACTATCCTGTGCGGCTGCACGCGTGCGTGAAATACCCGGCGTATTTGAATCTGTTCGCCAATCGCCCCACTGACGCTACCAAGCTTGCATTACTGTCGGTGGTAGCCATTTTGAGCAATTATTATAAACAGTGCTGTAAAAAGGCGTTTAGCGTTGACGTTGTAAATAAACTATGTTTTGCATGCCATGTGTTATGTTTGTGTTTGTGCCTCAACGCGTCACTTCCCCCCATATATCCCTATACAATAATTGTTTGTTTTAGTGAGCTCTACCACCCCTCAAAGTTTGTCCCACGATTTTAGAATCATCCTGTATAGTCACGTTAGTAGTTACTGTTATGTTCAATAAACCCCAGCCTATTCTTCTGTGCTCTACCTAATCATGAGTTATTATTTAGCTACACCCATAGCCCCTTTCTGGTATGAATTGACTTTTAAGGTAAATTCATAACAAGGCGGCCATGTAACAATACTCTCGGATGTGCTTGTGAAGTACAGTAACTTCAGATTGTTGACTACTGCTCTTAGTTCAGTATTTTTTATTTCAATTCTTATAACTATTTTACTATTACTTTTGTTTAAAAGGCATGAACTGAACCAAAGTGCTGCTTTGTATAACAAGTATGCAAACATAAAAGTAACAAAAATCAAAATCAGTTTTATTACTCAAATCCCAAAACCATCTATAGAGAAATATGCGACCGTTTCGAAATTTGAGAAACATCGAGTTCTGTTCTCACTCCGGCAGCTTTGTTTAAGAACCGATAACTTTTTACGTGGGTAGCAGTAGCTGCGAAGGTCAACTTCACACCGCTGGGTAAAAGAGCGAAGATCTCAAAACAGAATAACGAATAAAAATGCTATAAATTATAATCCGGAAAATTGCCGTGATAACCCGAAGGCGTTCGCCGAAAAAGGAAAAAAAATCCGAGTGTCATGATAGCAAATCAGTTCTGCTCTACGCGCCATAAGGATGTAAATTGCCTCCAGATCTCGCACGAGATATGTAGCTGGAGACTGGAGGCTGGAGACTGGAGAGAGACGCGCATGTAACAGCTTCAGTGCAAAACTCCGACGCGGCGACAGAGACTGACAAAACAACACTCGACGATTTAAGTTATATAAAAAAAATAACTTTCGTGGCTGAAATGTATGTGCAATTACTGAAAATATCTTAAACATAATTTTTAACGCCTTATTACATACAACCAGAGTAATTGTCGTGTTTCATGAAAGCGGAGGGGAATGTTTCACGAGATCTGCTTTCTAATACAGCCAAAATGGAAATACGTTAACATTTTCATTAACAATGGACTCTTTTTAATTGATTTTTAAATAATTAAGTAAGCGCATTAAAATGTTATACAGTATTAAAAAATATATGCATTTTTCTTTCACATGCTACATAAATCGTACTTTTCTGACAATTTTGGTAGAGTGTGTACTAATTTACAATGCGTTCTGAATGTCGGAGAGTCAGGTAAAGAGCTGTTCCTCTGCGAGCCAAGTTTATGAAAGCATTTACCCGTGTTAAACTTAGTCGAGGTGACGCGGTACAAACAGTTTTGTAAGAAGGAAAGTCGCTGAGTGTTGGAACACGGAGGTAGTTCCTGTGTACATGCAGTGTGCACTCTGCTCCATATACCGCGTGCGAAAGGCACAGTTCCGTCATCAAACATGCATTTAGTAACGGAACAACACTGCGCGAGCAAAGCGTAGGCAAGTACACGCATACTAAATGGCGTGGCGGTTCCTCTGATTGGCTGCACGAGGCTCTAGGAACGGAACTCGTGTACTGGCCACTGCGGCTGGGCTACCTGCTGGCAAGTGGGTTTTGCCAGGCGCTGATTGGCATACCGTGTGTTGCAGCCAGTGACGCCATTTTGCTGGCGTGCGAGGCTGAAGCAGCAGTTTCGCCTCTGTCCTGATATACAGCTGAAGCCGCACTATCGCTGTGAACAAGTGACTATCGACAGTGTTCAAGCTGAGCTACACCATAATATGAGAAGACTAAAGTGTCAACTGTAAGTCGGCGTGACGCAGGGAAGGGACCGCATCACACACGACGTGCGAGGGAAGGAAGGAGG
Source organism: Clitarchus hookeri (assembly GCA_002778355.1). Taxonomy (NCBI): domain Eukaryota; kingdom Metazoa; phylum Arthropoda; class Insecta; order Phasmatodea; family Phasmatidae; genus Clitarchus; species Clitarchus hookeri. Next base: position 200,546 of record NQII01003551.1, read on the forward strand.
CAGTGTGTGCAGGCAGGCCAGAGCCAGGATGCGCGCTCCAGAACCTGTTCCTCAGGCCAGGTCGCCCGCCGCTCTTCTTTTATTTCCCCAGCTCTTGTCCTGCGGGAGGTCCTGTGTTCGCCGCGGGCCATCTCCTAGCCCCGGGAACACCACCTCCACGTCTGCCAACATTGCTACACCACAACACTCTCTGCGCCAGGCTACAACTCCCCCTCCCAGTACGAACATTTTCTTACGTCTCTCTGTATGTACTTATCCAGGTTATTGGGGCGGGTTATCGCCTCTATGTACAGGTGATTCACGGTTACTGCCAACTTTTCTCAGTTCTACCTCCGCCTCATGTGAACACAGCTTAACAATATCTAGAAAATTACACCAAAGGCACAGCGCATCACATTCGTGCGCACTCACTTTAACAACATTTTGCAGGAGAACTAATATTTTTGCATACACACCTAATTACGTATATTTCTATTAATATAAATTATTAATTTAAAATCATGAATTATAGGAGAAATATATGTAAAAGTTTAATAAATATAACTTGTTGAACTCTCCATCGCTCTTATCAAGTCCTCGACCAGGCAACTGAATATGACTACAGCGTTCAGATAAGTTAGTGTATCTGCAGATCGATGTTGTGCAAAACAAATGCTCCTGAGTATACACCGTGCTCACATAGATGAAGCCGACTAACGCAGCAAGCAGAGCGGGATGCAATGGCGCGTGCCATTACAACTGATGCTTCTGCGTTATCTGTGTACAGTCGGCGGATTCACATTTTTGAAAAAAATCACCCCATTTATGATGTGTTCCGTTGTTTCCTAAGTATGTCATACATCACTTTTATACTTGTGTTAACATCAAAGTATTTTATTTTTAGTTAAATATAACTTTTAGTGATATTTTATATATAAATTGTGTTCGATTTATAACAAATATTAACTAAACCAGAGAGAAAAGAGGTGTGTTGGTAATGTCTCGTAAGAAAAACTTATAGTGCAAAATATTATTACACTGGATACGCACGAATGCAATGTGTGCGCATTTGGTATGATTTTCTTAACTAAGCTAAGCTTTGTTTGCAAGAGGCATAGGAATATTCTGAAAGTAGAACTTTAGCACGGCTTCAGAAAAGTTGGAAGTAACCACGAATGAAGTATACACACCACAATTCTAAGATTCCTTTGGTTTGTCCANCGGCTTCAGAAAAGTTGGAAGTAACCACGAATGAAGTATACACACCACAATTCTAAGATTCCTTTGGTTTGTCCATCAGCTGCTAGGAAACGAGTTGTGGTTTTTATTTTACAATTAGCTGCGGCATGAGCATGATTAAATTTCACTATATAAATATNCATCAGCTGCTAGGAAACGAGTTGTGGTTTTTATTTTACAATTAGCTGCGGCATGAGCATGATTAAATTTCACTATTTAAATATATATACACATATTCATATATATTTACGATTGTGAATGCTTCCGATCATGTGCATGTAATAACAAAGATAGTCTTTACTTCACATAACGTATAAGCCTTTACCTCAAAACTTCATCATCTTCAATGATTCGATGACAGGCAATTTGGTCGCCTTGGACACCAAGCACCGAAATGAGGGGAATATTGGCGTTGGCTGCGTGGCAAATAGTTGATATCGACTGAACACAATGCCACTAAGGCACAAGTGGCGAGTAGCGCACTAACCGGCTTGCTCCACTAACGTAGTAATGTACAGGAATGAGGCACGCCTGGTGAATGAGAGGGCGCGGCTGTAAGGCTCATTATCGCGCGCTGTTGCTCTCCCGGAAGCAATCACTCACGGCCGGGTGACGTCACAGCTAGTTTGAAGCGACCTTGCTTCCTGTCGCTAATTAAGCGTCGCCACACTACGTGGCCATACGTGAAGCTACCTCGTGGAGTGCAGGAGACAGCCCTTCATCTGTCTCCTCCGCCTGCCCTTCACACTGCCAGTTGACACTCTCGTGACACCTGGTCTACTGCCTGAGTGGTACTACACCATTCACACAGCTTGCAGCAAGTCAGTGTAATAAGACCCCTGCATGCGTAACCACTCACAACTACACTGAGGTGACAAAAGTCATGGGATAGCAAGATGCAAATATACAGATGGCAGTAGTATAGCGTACAAAATGTATAAATGGGCAGTGCATTGGTTGGGCTTTCATTTGTATTCAAGTGATTCATGTGAAAAGGTTTCTGACGTGATTATGGCCGCGCGACGGGAATTAACAGACTTTGAACGCAGAATGGTAGTTTGAGCTAGACGCATGGGACATTCCATTTCGGAAATGGTTAGAGAATTCAACATTCCGAGATCCACAGTGTCAAGAGTGTGCCGAGATTACCTAATTTCAGGCATAACCTCCCACCATGGACAATGCAGTGGCCGACCGCCTGCACTTAATGACCGAGACCAACGACGTGTGCTCAGAATGGTCAGTGTTAACATACAAGTAACACTGCGTGAAATAACCACAGGAATCAACGTGGGACGTACAATGGACGTGTCCGTTAGGACAGTGCGGTGAAATTTGGCTTTACTGGGCTATGCCAGTAGAAGACCGATTCGAGTGCCTTTACTACCAGCACAACATCGCCTGCCGCCTCTCCTGGGCTCGTGACCTTATCGGTTGTACCCTAGACGACTGGAAAACCATGGCTTGGTAAGATGAGTCCCGATTTCAGTTGGTAAGAGCTGATGGTAAGGTTCGAGTGTGGTGCAGACCCCACGAATCCATGGACCCAAGTTGTCAACAAGGAACTGTGCAAGCTGGTGGTGGCTCCATAATGGTGTAGGCTGTTTTTACATGGAATGGATTGGGTCCTCTGGTCCAACAGAACCGACCATTGACTGTAAAGGGTTATGTTCAGCTACTTGCCATTCATGGACTTCATTTACCCAAACAACGATGGACTTTTTATGGATGACAATGCGCCATGTCACCGGGCGACAACTGTTCGCGATTGGTTTGAAGAACATTCTGGACAATTCCAGCGAATGATTTGGCCACCAAGATCGCCCGACATGTATCCCATCGAACATGTATGGGACATCGTCGAGAGGTCAGTTCGTGCACAGAATCCTGCACCGGCAACACTTTCGCAATTATGGATGTCTATAGAGGCAGCATGGCTCGATATTTCTGCCGGGGACTTCCAAAGACTTGTTGAGTCCATGCCACGTCGAGTTGCTGCACTTCGCCGGGCAAAAGGAGGTCCGACATGATATTAGGAGGTATTCCACGACTTTTGTCACCTCAGTGTATGTCTATATAGGGTGTTCACCGACAAGTGAGCACTTTTTGAAGCAGTCTCATCACACATAATAACTAATAAAGATATTTTATTGAGGCTTCGGGAGTTTGGTTTTGATTATAATGTAATGCGTATAGTGTGTTTATTACCCACAGTGTCTACCTGCGTGAGGGCCGCGGTGGCCGAGCGTGTAGTCTGCTCGCCCTCACTAAGGCGAACTGGGTTAAATCCCTGGTCGGCTCACCCCGGTTTTTGCAAGTGGGAATCGTGCTGGACGATGCAGCTGGTCGGCGGGTTTTCTCGGGGATCTCCCGTTTCCCCCACCCTTACATTCCAGCGCTGCTCCATTCTCATCTCATTCCACCCTCGTCACTTCTCAAGACCTCGTTGTTAAGAGCCGTCCAAATATTTCAACTCAACTCAACCCTACCTGCGTGTATTTTAACAGGTACACTAGCCGACGTGCGTCCAGTAATGATGGTAACGACGAAGAGTAAGTGGTTCCATAGCTCAATGTTGTATATAAAGTGTTATGATAGATATTTGTGAATACTGAAATTATTTATTTTGCTTCATGTTTTTTAATGCATATAAGTGTAAGAATTAATTGATTTGTAAAATATTTACTATTGTAATAATTTCATAGTTCCAATTGACCGACGCATGAGTAAAGTGGCCAGGCTGACGGCAATGTTGAGTGTACATATGGTGTATGAATACACAATTTGCATACAAGAAGATCTTAAGCAGGAATTTCAAAAGTGTACAGTTTACCGTGAACATCGTTGCCAGCTGTCAACCAGTATAATGCCAAGTTTAAAGTGTCTCAACTAAAATTTCCTTCCTAGGTAACACAACAGAATATTGCAGATAAGTACAGAGAAGCGATGTGACGTAGCGGTTCCTTTGATGTGGGCGTACCCATTCTCTGATTGGCTGCGCGGGGCTCCTGGAATGGCTACTGCGCGCTGCGAAAGGCTCCCTATTGGCTGACGAGTGTCAGTGCTGACTGACGAAGGGCGTTCCGACAGGTTGCTGGCCAGATACGCCGACTTGCTGGGTGTGTGCGGCTGTAGTTCGCGGTACAAGCGGGTGTCTATACTCTGTATCAGTACCGGCTCTGTGAGAGGGCTTGGACCCCCTCCACCCCGCACCTTATACACAAACTCGTTCTCACAAACTTCCTAATTTGGTTGGCAGTTTAAGCTCCAAGAAATACGTTTTGCTGAGTTAGCTGGCTATTCACGCGCGTCAACCTTAGTGACGGAATTTTCCCAACTAAATNAGATACGCCGACTTGCTGGGTGTGTGCGGCTGTAGTTCGCGGTACAAGCGGGTGTCTATACTCTGTATCAGTACCTGCTCTGTGAGAGGGCTTGGACCCCCTCCACCCCGCACCTTATACACAAACTCGTTCTCACAAACTTCCTCATTTGGTTGGCAGTTTAAGCCCCAAGAAATACGTTTTGCTGAGTTAGCTGGCTATTCACGCGCGTCAACCTTAGTGACGGAATTTTCCCAACTAAATNCCAAGAAATACGTTTTGCTGAGTTAGCTGGCTATTCACGCGCGTCAACCTTAGTGACGGAATTTTCCCAACTAAATATTTTGTTGGGACAAGTAAATATATTTTCGACCCTACGCAATGAAATATTTTGTTGCCTGTTATCTCGGTGTAGTTATTTTTCTATGCAATGCCCTTTTTCCGAGTATTTCGAGAAACATAACTCCATTTGAACTGATCTCTCGACGGAATTAATTCCCCTAATACGTAATGCATAGCGTTAGATGTAGCGGCACGCAAGTTATGCAGTTATGTGGCGCCAGAAATTCCTTTCATCGAGCAGCAGATAAGTCTAGGATTTCCCCGCCATATTTACAACGCCTCATGCGTATATGTAAAACGCAGAAACGCGTGGTGAAAATCAATAATTATGGAAAATGGAATCTTCATGAAATTAATTAATTCATTGGTGATTTTATACGTCCAACGGATTTGATGTAATAGCCATCAAACTTTAAAAGGTCTATTACCAGCATTGTTAATTATTACTTTTGATTATGAAAGGCGCATGTCTGTTTGAGGAATCGATAACAAAAAGAACACAGTATAATTCATATGAATTTTCTTTTAAATGTCAAATAAACAGGAGAGTTCACAGTAACTACCAACACCTTCGAAATTTTTCGTAGCAACAAACTCTGAAATAATGATTTTCTGTGCGTTTCTTATTTTTTTATGTAATTACAATTAGTTTCACTTCTTAGGACTCCAAAAAAATCTGATACAGTGAACTAACATAAGATGAAGTAAATCAAAATTTTAGTGAAGCACGTCGAAATATTAATAGGCAAAGCCAGTAATNAGTGAACTAACATAAGATGAAGTAAATCAAAATTTTAGTGAAGCACGTCGAAATATTAATAGGCAAAGCCAGTAATATTTATAGACCTACTGATTCTGTTGTGTCTACTAGTGATGAATATAACCTTCCATCCTTCATTAAGTCTGAAACTGTTATGAGTGAGGGACAGTGTTTATTTTACCGTTTTTCAGTTGTAGCGATGTTGTGAGAATGTGGTTTCCCCATGGATATGCGACCAAAAAGTCTAATGTTGTGGCAACAGTATTAATGTTACTGGATTAATTTCTNAGTGAACTAACATAAGATGAAGTAAATCAAAATTTTAGTGAAGCACGTCGAAATATTAATAGGCAAAGCCAGTAAAATTTATAGACCTACTGATTCTGTTGTGTCTACTAGTGATGAATATAACCTTCCATCCTTCATTAAGTCTGAAACTGTTATGAGTGAGGGACAGTGTTTATTTTACCGTTTTTCAGTTGTATAGCGATGTTGTAAGAATGTGGTTTCCCCATGGATATGCGACCAAAAAGTCTAATGTTGTGGCAACAGTATTAATGTTACTGGATTAATTTCTTGTTATCTGCGAGCCGTCAATAACTGTTGCCGTTAATATAATATAATTTTAATCTATTAATGTTACTGTAACATTAAATGCTTTTGTTATAACATTACCTCCTTACCGTACCGGCAACATTAAGGTGGTGTTTACGTTGCGGCAAAACGAATTTTGTGTTGCATTGATGTTAACATTTGTGTTAAAAGTTTTCTTGTATTTTTTTTTTGCTTTAAATAAAAATTGCCGTGTAAAATAAATTAATCATAATTATTTTGCCACAAAATAAAAAATTATTAACTAAAAAAAAATACGGCAGGCAGGAGAATCGAACATACGCCTCACACTCCCACTTCACGGAACTCTACCAACTGCTCTACCTTCACAGACATGCCTCAGTATCACATTGTGGGTATTCCATAAATATAACGACAAACTGCTGTTCTCTTTCGTTATGTGGAAATACTTGATGCTCTAGAAACATATGCATATTGGGCTCACGTAAACTGCTTTGCAAGGCTTGAGACCTGGTCTACGCTGCATTTAGTTCTCAAACTGTGCTTTAGCATTCAATTGCAGTGGCTTCATTTTACGAGGTTGTCGCTGTTCACTACTGTACGCCATTTTTACAACGCCAAGTCAGTGTAACCTTGTGATGGTTGAACATTTCTTTACTATCGCGGAAACACGAAATATTTTGTTCTTCCTGATAGTTTTAGCGTAATACCATTTTTAGTTGCGGCAATATTACTTAGAGGCTTTGTTAGCTTTAAAACTTCAACATTATGTCCTATAAAACTTTGCAAATGGTTAACATTAAGTAACTTTCTCACAACATTATTAATGTTACTACAACATAAACGATTAAAGAAATGCCTCAATAGTAATTTTCTTGTTGTAGCAGCATTTGACTTTTTTCTGTATGTGAAAGGCAAGACAGCCGGTGTAGGGAAAGAGGCAGAATGAAAAAAGGAATGGAAACGGGAGCACTCTGAAATATACATAAGACTACAGGAGTATTCATCACAGTATTACCACAGAGTAGATAAATACAGAGGCAAAATGATGTAGCGGTTCCTTTGATGTGGACGTTCCCATTTACTGATTGGCTGCGCGAGGCTGTTGGGACGAGCTTTACGTCGTATTGGCTACCGCGTACTTCGAAAGATTCCCTATTGGCTGGGCTGCCAGCTGGCAAATAGATTACCAGGCACTGATTGGCAAACGGCGTTCCGACATGCTGTTGGCCAGTGACGCCATTTTGCTGGCGTGTGCGACTGCAGTTCGCTGAATAAGTTGCTGTTTCAACTCTGTAATCTTAAACACTCTGTGGCCAGCTTCTGATCACATTAATATTCAGGACTGAAATTTTCTATAACTTATCCACTGTAAAGTGAGCACTTTTGAAAGTCCTCTCATTTCGAATAAGAGTCAATAAAGATATTTATTTTTTGCCTTAGGCATTAACTTCCGAGTGCAGTGGAATATACGCGCTGTGTTTATTACATACATGGCAATATTTATTTTAAAAAGTGTTTGAAATATAAAAGATGGCTGAAAGAAAAAAAGTAACTAGGGTCTCAACAGTGTTCACTTTAGCGTGGACAGCCTATAGCAGTGACTTCTCTTATTGCTAACTTCTGAAATGCATACAAGCATAAACATTATCACGCCTTCAAAAGCTTGCTTATAAGTGCAAAAGCCAGTTTTCCGCCAATACCACTTAGTGCCATGATATGACCGGTTATAGCCCAAGAACTTAAGTTATAAAAATGTAGCTATTTCTTCTTACGACTAAATAAACACCAACTTGTTAAGTTCTATCGAGAACCGGCACAGTGAAATACAGTATCGGTTTTACTGCGCACGTCATAATTCTGAACATAAATCACAAGTTTTCCAATTGCAGACGCAGCTTCAGACGGGCGAGACAGTATTAGCCACGTGTCTGTTACCCTACGCCTACGCCTTGTCTGCATGGTTGCCAACTGTCCAGTATTGTAGGGGATTTCTTCGAAAATAAACCTAATATTGGTAACACAGTGAGTGCGAGTAATTTACCACATCCGCGATTACATAAACATTTGCGCTGCTGCTATAACCCGAAACAAAAAGACATTTCGTAAGAATACAAATTATTAAAAGTAACTGTTTTAAGCTACAAGACAGTCTAAATATGAATTCTTTACAAGCGACTAACATTGGGTTGTTCTATGCCGTTGCATGCTCGCTGCTTATCATCGCTTCCCTTATCTCGTCCTGCTTGCGAGAACGAAGGAATGTTTGAAGGTGAGGAGAGAAGCGCTTGGATATTTGCAAAGTCACCGCGTGCCGCCGCGACTCGCGTGCTCCTGACCTTCAGCGAATTGAATTTCTTGCGTTATCTGTGAAAGGATGTTCTGGTTCATCGCCCTTGCCTCTCTCAGGGAGACTCGGGGTGCGGGGAACCTTTCAAATCGGACCACCGAGACTACTTAAGCTGTGAAGGGCCTCCGAGCCGACAGTTTCGAGAGCTGATAGTTTGAAGAATTGAGCGACATTAAGTGCCAGGTGAGCGAAGACAGAGAAGCGACGAGCCAGCAGAGCGTTGAGTGGCGGCGAGAGTGAGCAGCGAGAATGAAGTCTGCGGACTGCGAGCATCGGTACAGTGAAGAGAGAGACTGGCGGGCGGGACTACTGGACTGGGTGCGTGAGTGACAGACAACTGGAATGATGACAATAGACAGACGGAACATGTATATATAATGAGTGTGAATTAAATTACTGTAACCAATATAGAGACATTGAGAAGTACTTAAGAGTTTAGATGGATAGTTTTAATGTTGTAAATAATAGCCGTGTGAATAAATTAAAAACCAAACTTGATTCTTTTATTTTTATTAAGACCTCCATCCCTCGCGAACTCATATACGCCTCTCCGGCTTTTTGTAACAATACGTTCAGAGAGAAAGTTTATTGACTTATACTACTTATTTTCCACATTAAAGATATAATTTAAAACTTACGGTGAATGTGGAAACGTTGGTAACCCTGCTTGGACAAGACACGGTGAGACGTCTGCAGGTAGGCGGGCAAGCGGCCGGTGTTAGGATTGCGTGCGTGTGTGCGTGCATGCCGCCGCGGACAGGAGGAAGACTGTGGAGGGAAGGCACCACACCTGTCATCGCGTGTCTCAGGCCCGGCGTGCCCCNGATCGATCTGCCGAGCACCAGGAACGTCCGACGCCATGGCCACCTCACATATAGGCTGTTCGAGAACTTTTGAGGCCTGCTTTTGTTTTATCTATCAGCCATGTTTTATCCTTCAGCCATTTTTTCTAAATAAATATTCCCATGCAAGTAATAAACACAATGTATGTATTCCACCGGACTCGGAAGTTAACGTCTAAGGCTGAGATAAAATATATTTATTAACTATTATTCCAAATGAGACAGCTTCACAAAGTGCTCATCTGACAGTGAATTGCCTATATACAGGAGTCAGCCACGTGACAGTACCTCTCATGTGCACGCACACGTAAGACATCAGCACACGCCAGCAATATGGCGTCAATGGCCGGCAGCAAGGTTGTTGGAACGCAGTTCGCCAATCAGCGTCTGGTGAAGTACTAAGCCAATAAGGAACATTTTGCAGCACGCAGCAGCCAATCAGACTCAAGGCACGCCCCTAGAACCCAATGTATGAGCTGACATCATCGAGACCTGACGCCGTTTTGCCCTACGTGTGCTTACCTGCTCCATGGCGCAACGTTGCAGCGTAAAGCATAAACGCAACTTCTTCTTTTATTCTTGACAGTGGCGCTCAAATGACCAAAACAAAAGAGTGTAAGGAATACGCGACTACTTGGCAATTAAGGCTGCAATTCTGTTCTGCAACATGGTATAATGACTATGTAAGACAAAATTAAAAAGAACAAAATAAAGAATGACATGCTTGTCTCACTTCAGATCGATTTATGGTTGCAGCTCTCTCTCTCTCTCTCTCTCTCTCTCTCTCTCTCTCTCTCTCTCTCTCTCTCTCTCTCTCTCTCTCTGTCTGTCTCTCTCCTCTATTCGCCATCTCCCGGCCTTCTTTTCACAGACGTGGCGCCACACATGTATGTAGTCTTCTGAATTGCTTCTTTGCCCGCCCTCGTGCAGCTCTCTCTCTCTCTCTCTCTCTCTCTCTACGTCTTTTCAGTTTCCCTTCGGTGATGGTTTTCAGCGACCCTTTACCCTCGGAATGTAAGAGAGCAGATGGTCACGTCTTTTCAATCTTTAAGTTCCTCCCCCCTAGACAAACATCATCTCTCTTCATTGGTAGCCCCCACAGCTTCCTCTGATTCTCCCCTTTCCTCGTGGTTCAATATTGTGCTTGCGAAATTGTTTTCGTCTCAATCTTCATCGTTTCCGGAACTAATTTTCTCTAAGAAAAATTGGAAAACCGTAAGTTTTTATTTAAATTCATTCATATCTTAAAATAAAAACCAACACGTTGTTACATCTGCTGCAATGAAGAAACTGCTAGAATCCCAAGACACAGCTTGTTGATCCAATTAAACGTAAATATGAATATGAAAACTCTTTGCAAGCAGCGAAAGGATCTTACTGTAGCTCGTATGTTACAATAAAATTGCATTTTACATCATTAATTTGCTGTATTCACAAATCTGAACTCTAAACAAAACTAAAACACTCTTAACAAAATAACAATGCCAGTTTCACTTATGAGTTTGTTAGTTTTACTACAAGACACCGGGAATAGCTAAATAACTAGATATGGTGGTTTCTTCTTGGCTCTCATCATACTGTGAGCGTGTCATACATTTTTATGTTGCGATTAGCTGTCGTCTGTGACGAAAGATATTTCCCTATATAGTTGACTGGGCCAATGAGAATCCTGATACTCTTAACCCTCAACGTCGTTTGCTCGGCGAATAGTCAAACGGAGACAGAAATGTGCCTTTTAATTATAAAGGTATCAAGGAGCTACATGATTTTTGAAAATATATTGGCACAAATATATTTTTTTCGTCATTTTCCTTTGTGTCTCATTATGGCATAAAGTCATTTTCTACAAAACTGAATAAGCGAGGGGAAATATATAGACATGGAGAGTGGGCATTTGTTGATGTATAGAATGGTTTGTTTACCCGAACTGACGTAAGTGGAAGCTGCTGTGTGTGTGGGGCGTCGGGCCACAGGATGGTTCCAGAACATTACTCTGCGGGTAAACTTTACTCTTTGGCTGTTCCAAAACACCCTGAGTAAGACTTTTACTTATTCTTGGCGGTGTCCCAAAACTACGGAGTAATTACGCTAAGCATCTTGCCAGATTCAAACATTGACCTGTAATATTTCAGCGAAGTAACGAAGGGTAAAGTGAAGAGAGGCTGGAATTCGAGTTGAATTAAGAGAACATAAAGGAAATGTGCACGTCATGGCTACAAACAGACGGGATAGTACAAATGAGGTGGTGATACAATACACATTTTTGATGTGAAGGTTAGTTGTATATACGGCTTCGTTTTTGGGCATCACGTTTATGATTAGGTTATGGCAAGTGTAACTAGTCGAGTACAGAATACCTTTTTTAAAAAAAAGTTTCGAAAGAAATATATATATAATATATATATTACTTGGTGTTATTTTACTTTACTCTCGAAGTAACATCTCGGAACACCACTCAGAGCACAGCGAACGTAAGAATACAGAGGTGTAACAGAGACCTCCAACCGCACACGCCAGCAAAATGGCGTCAATGGCCAGCAACATGTCGGAACGCCGTTCGCCAATCAGGGCCCGGTAACCTACCCTCCAGTCGGCAGTCCAGCCAATGGGGGACCTTTCGCAGTATGCAGTAAGTAGCCACTCAGATACAAGGCCGTTCCCAAAGCCTAGCTCAGCCATCACACAATGGGTACGCTCGAATCAAAAGAGCCAGCGCGCCACTTCATGTCTGTGAACTTATCTGCTCTGTGTCGAGGGCTGGAAGTGGAGGATAACAGAGCGATTGTCAGTGATGAGGGAAGATGGAGGTGGGAGCCGATACAAGAGATAAGGTGCGGTTGTGAGGTTGAGGTTTGTGCCCTGGGGAAGTGGAGTCTCGTCCTGGTGGCCACCTGAGGCGGCGAGTGGGGAATGTCACCCTTCCACGTGGTGCAAGAGGGAAGGAGGGAGGGAGGGAGGATGGCTGGGTGGGTGGATAGTTAATAAAACCCCTGGCCAGGCCGCAGCACGCTATCTCTACGTCTCTGAAACACAAGCAACCTTCCCACCACCACTCCCACCCCCTTCCATACCGACACACGATCTGCACTGCCTTCCCCGGGCAACTTTCCCCTCCCTAGCCCCACCCCCTCCGCCGTCGTNCCCCTGGCCAGGCCGCAGCACGCTATCTCTACGTCTCTGAAACACAAGCAACCTTCCCACCACCACTCCCACCCCCTTCCATACCGACACACGATCTGCACTGCCTTCCCCGGGCAACTTTCCCCTCCCTAGCCCCACCCCCTCCGCCGTCGTCTAAGGGAGGGGAAAAAAACATTGTGATTGATGCGGGGGCAGAATGCGATCGACTACCTCACCTTCAAGCAGTTTACTCCTTCCCTAACTCCAGCCTCCATCGCTCCTCTCAAATGCAGCAGTCTTATTTTACACCGAGGTAGAGTCGCTGCGAACGATGCGCACATTTCCTATAATACGGCAAAAATACTTCTCCGCGTATAATTGACTTTCCGTGTCGTACATAAATAAACACAGCTACATCTTGGAGCGACACTGCGCAAGCTTCAAAGAGCTCTGGTTTCGAACCGGGGCCAAGGCAAAGACGTTTATTTAAACCAGGTTCTTAATTAAGTTTACTGACAGTTTACCTCATGAAGCTCTAACTGCACTGAGTGGGGATGTTGAAAAGCATAAACAATTTCTAAAGACTTTTGGTGAAATACACATATGCATGGGCTTGGAAGTCCCAGCTTCTGTAATAAAGCATTCTATATCAAGCTGCAAAATAACTTCTTATTTACGAGAAAAAATATTGAGCGAATCTGAGGATAAGTAAGGAACGGTGGAATTCACTATAAAATATATGTTCAAGCTAAAAACATTTTTAACGTCGCACAGTGCCACTTCAAAGTGTATTCTAAACCTGAATTACTAATTTCAGTCGTGAATAATATAATCGTTCTAAGCTCAGGTATTTCACATACCGACATGGGGGATTATTGAAGTGCAGCAGCAATCAGTGATACAAAGAAGTCAGTCAAATGCAGTACATAGCAATATGAAATGCAGGTAAACCTGTGAAACTGCACCAATGAAGTAATTCGTCGGTTCCCACCTGTCTCCAGCAGCTCAGTTCTCACCAATCAGGTTTGGCTATAACTGATACGGTTAACTGTGCGATGTCACACTTACGCTTACACTACGAAGTGTGTGTATATATTCACACACACACACACTTTGTGGTATATATATATCAGGAAGGGGCGCTTAAAATGGATATGACAAAACCAGGAGGTGGCAGTGAACAGTGTCAGGGACTAAGGGCAGGTGTGTCTGTGGGTGAGTTCCTGAGACATTGGCCCTAATGAACCACCGAATATTGCAACTACTTACATATTTCGATGGGCTTCTTTATTTATTATATTTAAAATTAACAATTCCATTATATAAGTCAATAATTGCTACAATGTAGGCCTGCAGTTTTCGGATAATAGAAGTGTTTACTTCTTTCCGAATACTGCCGTTTAAAAACAACAAAACCAGTACATTTTAAAATATAATTATTTTAAAAATGTATAAAATCTTATAATGTACAACTACAAAATAACAATATTTAAACAAATTCCTAATTTTAACCGAATTTAATTTCACTTGAAAGTTCCTGTTAAGAAATTTTAGTAAACTGCGAGATCTTTACATAACCCTTGATGTAGTAATGTTTTTGGTACACTCTGTTGCAATGAGAGAGAAAAGGTTTACTTCGGCCAACAAACTACTTGTTTGTATATTGGCAAACAATTACAATTGCTCCAACGAATTATTTTGTAATGTAAACACAACTTGAAAGGCGACAAACAAAATATTTTTTTCCTCTAGCAAAGAACACGCTTGAGTTGAAAAAAGCTTTGCCTTGCGACAGCAAACTTTGACTGCCAACCAATGTTTAGTCTAATTAAATGTATATATTTCCTTAGTCATATGCAAACAAACATATTGTCTGCTCAACCAAACGGTAATGTTTTTTTTTAAGGATTTGAGTGGCGGTATTTACTAAACTGCTAATAACTGTTCGCAATTAACTGGGCACTTTTGAAAATCATTCTTAAGATATTTTTTTCTTATGTTGTATCCATCCGCCTTATGTAGGATCAACATTGCAATTTGGCCGACCACTTTATTCGTGCATCCATCAAGTGAAAACGAAATTTATTATGAAAGTAAATATTTTACTATTATTTCAATTCTTACATGTATGTGTCCAAAACAAAAAAAAATAATTTAATGAAATATATTTACCACCCATAAAATTAAACATAGCAAGTTAAAAATATACGACGTAGAAAGATGAAGCTACTTTTTCTTTTACATCGCTGCAATTCAACTATAGTCAACGTTTCTACAAGCAAGGTGTTATGAAGTGATCAGGCCTTAGCTGAACGGGCTGCCTGATCACACCTTCAAACATTGAATCAGGACACGAGCGTGATTGCAATAACACCTTGCGAAAGACAGTTGCAGAAACCCCCTCCACCGGCCAGTAAACGGCCACTAACCGCCTCCTAGAATAAGCCTCCGGCAACACGAACTAGGTGGGAACTTTCCAATTAGACTGTAATAGTAATGGCGGGAGGTAAAAATACTTAATATAATTAATTAGCATGAATTGACTTAAAAGTAAAATTCATAACAGAGGCGACTCACGCAATTGAAAGTATCGAGAAGACATTTTGGAAATCTCTACGAACACACTCAGAAATAAATCATGCAAACTTGGCAAATCTGATTACGTACAAAGCTAATGAGGGGTCATGTGATAAACATTACTTAAGATGACAAATGTTTCAAGATGTCCGCTGTTGATACAGAAGAACGACAGGAAAAAAGCATCCTACTTGGCAACGTATAATTTGTGCTAAGTTAATTTATATTCGAAGCGTTCCAGACTCCGGGATTCACCCAAGAAGAAAATTCATAAAAAACGGAATATTTTTTTTTTTTCGAATTTGGCAATAACGTCGACGAGTATGGTTAGTTGCAATTTTCACGTCAAACTTGATGGCAGAGGCCGTAATCTGGAAGATTTGCTGGTTGTTACTAAGAAAACGAGAAACCTGGTAATAACGCGGCAACTCGACGTTGTGACGGGAATGCTGTCATTACCGGCGGTGTAGGACCGAGTAATAGATAATCCTCGTTGCCAACTGTCGCACTTTACGGCTATTTCCCCCTGCTGGCAACTCCGCAATTAGAGTCAGTCTCTCTGCGATGGTCGCCTAATTATGGGTTGTGAGGAACAACACCTTTCCTTTTTCCTCCCTCACTTTTTGCCATTA
>NQII01003551.1:225123-243566 GCA_002778355.1 Clitarchus hookeri
TATACCTACCTACCGAAACTCATCAGTTGCCTAATAATAATTATTTTTAAAGTTTTCTACGGCTTTCTTTGGGGTTATCCCCAGGCTGTGTAGTGAGTGGGTTCACTCCCACTACAATATTTATGTAGCGGTTTTACTCATTGTCGAATCCGGGAAGTGGGTCCCCACCCATTTTTGGGTTTCTATAGCGCTTTTATATGGATTTCTCCGAAGAGTTCTTTTTTCCCTCGTGTAGAGGAGTCATCAATAACTACACATCAAATTTTTCTAATCTATTGACAACATTCTTTGCAAATTACACAAAATATCTTGCTGTCCCTTTATGGGATAATATTTCCTGTATTTAGCTCATTCTTTGATTTTCAATTTTCTATTTTAATGTATTCAATACTTTGGCTTTCCATAATCACATGCTGAACAGTAGCTATAATTCTACAGATAGGACATACAGGAAAGTCTACTAAGTTAAATCCATTTGACTTGGCTTTGAAGTTTTCGTGTCCTGTTATTATCTAAGATAATCTGCTATAATTCAATGGTGGCGATATATTACCTTAACATATGGAAATAAGCTGTAAGTGACCCTCCGCTTTTCCGACATGTGCCATCTCTCCTGCTAGATCCCCAGGGATACTTCTCTCTTCTCCTTCCCTTGCTGAAGAGGATGACCTGCCACTCGTTTATCCAGCAATGAGCTTCTTTCTTCTGCTAAGATGTCCAGTGGGACTGCCCCTGCAAGTACTTGCAAGACCTTAGTATATTTCGTTCTATAGGCCTTTGTTGTTGCTAGTAAGGCTGTTCTTTGGGACTTCAGTAATAGTCTTTGTATGTACCACTCTCGCATTGGGATATCGGGCAGCTATCCCAGTAGGCACAAGAAAATGTCGCGTTTTAAACTACCCGTATGCCATACTCCACTGTGTTATGTACTTTCGAGGCTCAGGTTTGCTTCCATTGGCTGCTTCCCCAGTGCGTAACCAGTTATTCCTCAGACCAGGTGACACAGGATTCGGCACTTGTTCAGAGTTCACCTGGGCGTGTCTAATACACGTGATCCAATTGTAAACATAAGATAAAAGTAGATGGTAATGGCCGATTCGTGGATAGAGGTGTGAGGTGGGGGATTCAGGTATTCGTCCACAAGAAGTGTGAGGTGGGGGATTCCAACCATAATCTCCGAAGTTGTCTGTTATAGTTCCTTTGTAGCCTGCTAGAGCACGCAATTGTTGCATTGCACAGGGCAATATATTTTTTTCTTTCATTTAAATTTACAATATATTTTTTTCTTTCATTTAAATTTTATTATTAGTATCTCGATATGGACAAGTCTCGACGAGACGGTCATGTAACTGTCATAGCAGTTCTTATTAAGTGTTCTTATTTTTATTTCAGGAAATCTTTTTCATGTCTACCGAATTATATATAAAATTTGTTGTTTTTTAAGTATAAAGAAGGAGGGAGAAAGAAAAAAAATTTTTGTTGTTTTTTAAGTATGTCTTGGGAGAAGGAAAAAATGTGCTTAAGTCTGTGTAAGTTTATTAGCATCAAATAGCTTGTGATAAAAATCATTGGCTGCATGTAAATAAATATTTGGCATGTGCACACATACCCCCACATAGACCATCAAAGTTATACAAGTTCAAAATGAAAAACATGAAGCATATAATGAGTATTTACGAACATGAACCAAACATCTTGAATCATGATTACCATTATATTTATAATATTTTCATATGTCTTTAATAATGTAGAAAAAAAATTATATTTTGCTTGTGTGCCATCAAAGATATACAATTGCAAAATGAAAACACGAGCGCGTATCAAATAATTATTTACCAACATAAACCCAAAAATCTTATAAAAACATAAAATATTAGTCACCATTTTTTCACTTGCGGTTTATCGAATCTGTGATGACGGTGATGAAATTATGTCTCTCAAAAACAAAAATTTGAAAATTTAAAAAATTTAATTCATTTACATATTTGCATTAATGAAAAACACAAACTGTCACTCTGCAGATGGGATAATGGCATCGTAAAGACACCGTACACGTGCACGCAGGTTACCCACCTCCTCCAGAAGGAGAGCATAGTTCCTGTCGCACAGAAAACGACTGGTGTGTGTAGCCGCTGCTGCCTCCTCCTACAAGNAGTGCACTCGCAGGTTTCCTATGGTTTTACCATAAGAGTACGCAATACGGAACAATCACCAAAAAATTATATTTTGCTTGTGTGCCATCCAAGATATACAAGTGCAAAATGAAAACACGAGCGCGTATCAAATAATTATTTACCAACATAAACCCAAAAATCTTATAAAAACATAAAACATTAGTCACCATTTTTTCACTTGCGGTTTATCGAATCTGTGATGACGGTGATGAAATTATGTCTCTCAAAAACAAAAATTTGAAAATTTAAAAAATTTAATTCATTTACATATTTGCATTAATGAAAAAAACAAACTATCACTCTGCAGATGGGATAATGGCATCGTACAGACACTGTACACTTGCACGCAGGTTACCCACCTACTCCAGAAGGAGAGCATAGTTCCTGTCGCACAGAAAACGACTGGTGTGTGTAGCCGCTGCTGCCTCCTCCTACAAGAGTCGACCCTCGGTGTGCAACTCCAGCAGAGTGCCCTCCTCTTGCTCTTCCTCCATCTCGTCCAGATCCTTGAGACATCCTACCGATGCCAATGTCGAGCCCAGTGTGTACTCGCTCCAGAGCACCGGAGTGAGTATACGTTCATCAGGTGGTAGGAACGTCTCTTTCATCGATGGCGTGGGAGAAGAGGCGACGATAGATGCTGGAGGCGGTGACTTTCATGCGATGTCATTCCTCCGAGACGATCGTGGGTGAGGCGTAGGCGTCCGTCGTCATCGAACAGGCGACCTGCTGCGATCACGTCGCCTGTCTGCTGCAATGAGTGGTGGGGCAGGAGGCATGCGCAACTGTGGCCTTGTGTTGTAGACCCTGCTGGNTGTAGGCGTCCGTCGTCATCGAACAGGCGACCTGCTGCTCTGCTGGAATGAGTGGTGGAGCAGGAGGCACGTGCAACTGTGGCCTTGTGTTGTAGACCCTGCTGGAGTTGGGCAGCTGTCTAAGGTATTCCTCGAAGGACCAGTTGTCCTCCTCCAGCATGGTGTGAAATGCGTGTAGCTCCTGCGACATCTCGAGCAAGATTGATAGTTCGCCCCCTGGTAGAGCAGAGAGGTGATATGTGGGCAGGTNTGTAGCTCCTGCGACATCTCGAGCAAGATTGATAGTTCGCCCCCTGGTAGAGCAGAGAGGTGATATGTGGGCAGGTCACAACGTTTGTGTGCAGCATGAGCGTCACAAGGGGCAGGTACTCAGTCGATGATGTAGATGGTGTGCAGGTCTCGACAAGCTGTGGGGATGACACATTGAGTGAGAGAGGCTTCAGGTGAGGTCAGCCAATGATGTAGGAAGTGTGCAAGTCTCTACAAGCTGTGGGGATGACACATTGAGCAAGAGAGGCATCAGGTGCTGGGGNATGATGTAGGAAGTGTGCAAGTCTCTACAAGCTGTGGGGATGACACATTGAGCAAGAGAGGCATCAGGTGCTGGGGTGGCTGACCAGACCCAAGCAGGTTGTGGCAGGCACAGTCGAATCACATGCACTCGGCTTTCTTGTGGAAAATCATAACATCAAATAAAATCCAATTTTTAAAAATTCATATTTATTCAGTACTTTATACATACATGCAAAAAAATATGTGTACAGAGATATCTGGTCTTCATACACAGAAACACAAGAGCACATTATTATGTATCGGTAATGGATGATTTTGGAATCCAATTGTCGTGACTATAATCGAAGCCAACAATATATTTCCTTTGTGCTTCAACACTTTCTCGACCAAATATGTGTGTGGATACTTGGTCACTTGAATTTCTCGCCATAGAAACCTCCTCTGATAGGTCTTCCTTCCATGTCATCGAGATAGTAGGTCCTTGGTTTGTAATGGCGAATCTTGACAACCTTGTATATTTCTGTGCTCCAGTTTGGAGTGTATGATTTTGCAAAGGTTTCCTTCACTCGCGATATCCTGATGTAGTCTCCAAACTTCGCCTTAGACTTGTGAGTGTCCAATTTCGACTTGTTATTGAAAATGGTTATGGAGTTGTCAATGATTTCCACAGGTCTCATTAGTATAGTTCCATGTACTTTGGGGTTGTAATTCGATACCAGGTGAGGTAAGATGTCCAGCCACCTGTAATTTCCTTGCAATGAAAATTTTTTAAACATTTCATTCTTCAAAGTGCGATTAAAGAATTCCACCATGTTCGCCTTCACACTGTTGTGTGTGGAGTAGTGGTTTACATTATATTTCACCATCAAGGCGCGAAATGTAGGATTAGAGAATTCTCTTCTGAAGTTGGTATGTAAATCTTAAGAGGTCCTTTGTCTTGCAAAAAAGAGTTCATTGCATTTGAGACATCTCTCCCATGTTTAGTTTTTATGGGCACTGCCCAAGCATACTTGCTGTAACAGTCAATGATGGTCAACAGATATTTTAATAATTTATTCGCACTTGCATAATGTATCATTTCAACCAGATCTGCTTGATAGAAGTATCGCAGACGAAGCACTAACTCTTTACGTCGAGGATAATATCTTGCAGGCTTGTGTAACTCACAGGCAATATCTGCAAGATTCATTCTATGNCTAACTCTTTACGTCGAGGATAATATCTTGCAGGCTTGTGTAACTCACAGGCAATATCTGCAAGATTCATTCTATATATTTGTCAACACCCAGTCCTTCGATAATACTGGCTATTTCTTTAACATGATAATTATGTCCTGCTCGCTGAGAATTAATTAACAGACACAGTCTGTTGACAAGTTTACTAACATCATTCCAGTAAATGTATTCTNTCCTGCTCGCTGAGAATTAATTAACAGACACAGTCTGTTGACAAGTTTACTAACATCATTCCAGTAAATGTATTCTGGAAGTCATCCATCTTATATTTTTTTACTTAGATTGAGACCAGAACCAACTATATCCCCAACATCGGGAAACAACTGCGAAATAACGTCAAATTTCAGGTGAGTTTCATCCTTGTATTCATTGCTGGCAGGGACATTATTCTTCAAGTGTGCATTTGTAAGTTTCAGGAGCCGTTTATACTGCTGCAGTGCATTGTGAGAATATCCAGTAGGGTTTGGTTAAAACATCAGTTCATAAAGTCCTGTAGCTGGGTGGATCACAACATTTCCAACTTGTACATCATCATTGGTAAGGAAAAATATTTGTTTATTCCCCAAGAACCACATTTTATTTTGTTTACAACATGTATTGTCATTAAACATAGATGTGTAAGATCTCAAATAATTACACAACAATAGGGTTCGATCACTCATCTGTTCTTTTATTCGTTTCCATACAAACAATGGCAGGTAATCATCATATACGACAGTATGTTTAAATTCCATCCGAGAATTGGGTTCGATGTCTGGTTTTGTCTTCACTAATACAATCGATGGAGGCGGTGGAGCAGGCTTCAAAATGTCGAGTCACGCGGCAATAGGTTTAAAGGCTTCTTCATTAGTCATGCTACTTTCCATTCTGACACGATTGGTTAGTAAGTACTTTGGGCGAATATTCGTAATCACTTTGTGTAAGTTACTGACAATGTCNCCATTCTGACACGATTGGTTAGTAAGTACTTTGGGCGAATATTCGTAATCACTTTGTGTAAGTTACTGACAATGTTTGACATCGTACTGATTACAAAATAGTTTCGTTCCATGTTTATATAATCTTCTTGCAAGGTATCGAGTTCGAAACAGTTGTCAGCAGGTTGTCGATATCATCAATGGTGATATATAGTGTTATTAGACGAGGTATTATCTCGTCCAGAACATCGTCACTTCTACTCTTCAATAGGGCTTTTATGCTTCCAAGTTTCCTATCGATCAAAGTTTCCACATCCATGGGGATAACCAGCAAGCATATGTGGACCTTTCCCTGTTCACCCAAAGTCTGCTGTGTAAATATAATACCACCATGGACATCGAAGCCCACACTGCGCAATCAGAAACAGACAGAGTAATCATAGAAGGTGAAATTATTTGTAGAAGCAAGCATAAGTGTCTGGAAGCCTGCTGTGACATCATCTCCAGGATCTTCTCTGTACTGGTCGAGTTCTTCCGATGACATCATTGTTTCCTGCCATGGCCTGTCAGTATGGCAACATATTTAAAGAGACCTGCCAGACCTTCGAACCTTGTTTGCTGTGGACCGCAGACTAAATATGATGAAAGCATTTCATCCAGCAAACCGTTATGCAAGTGCGAAGCCTGGATTGAGTAGGGTTACATACTCATACTGGAATTATGGACAAATACGCACTTAAACGGAAGAATGTGATGGAAATTGGTATACTCTGGTCATGAACTAGTAATGTTTGAGGCATGTCAAAATATTATTGACTGTATTACTTATGGTCAGTGCTCAGTGTCCTTCTTGCTTGAAGATACTCCATTACTGTGCTCACTGGAAGATGTTGTAGCACATGCTATGAGAATCTTGACTCTGCATTTGCCAGACTGCTCCACGATCCTGATGTCTGGTGTGTTAACAGAACCTACAAGCGAAGCCATCACCCAGGCATCTACCACATCAGTTCCAGAACATTCTACAGAAGAAGCTAGCACCCTGAAGGATGTCGCTTCGATGCTTGCTACGGCAGTTCGAGAGTACAGTCGCAGCAGCAACAAGCGCAAGGCATCGGTTGACACAGGTACTACTAAGTGTAGACGACAACGATGACGACTTCCATCTCAACCTATCCCGATGGAAGATGCGTCATAGACAAGTTTTCCAAATTGTACATAGACAATCTCCCCAGCATTTACTGATTGTAAAATACTTATGTTAACATTTATGAAAGATGTATAAATCAATTCAAAAAAGAAATAATGTTGACTTTGTATGTACAGGTGAACTAATCAAGTTTTGTGTGCTTTGTGTATATGCTGAATAAATCATATATGTAAAAATTAAATGATCATCGATTTCATATATACCCTTGTCATAAAATAACTGGTTACTATCACAGAAAGTTGTATAACTTATTCAACTGACTGAAAATTATATATATATATACTGATTTTTACTGTCAACACAAGTTCAACTCAGAAAATAATTTATAAACTTGAAATTAACGACAAATGAAAAAAAATACTGGCCATGAAAATTTAAGTACCTTACAAAAGTGTCTGAATGCATACATTTCCACTACTATTGGATGAAATGGTACAACATTTTAATATGGCTGTAGTATTTATTACAATGAAAAACTATATATTTTGCATCTGTGCTTTCGTGTGGGATAAGTAATTGTCTAGAACGAACAAATTCCTACTACATACATATTTAAAAAAAATTTATGAAATACATATTCAATAGTGATGATAAAAAAAACTACTGGAATTATGCTGTACTTGCAAAAATGAATAAAGTTTTTCTTTGGAACACACATATTCTAACTACCAACTACATATACATGCAATTAAATAAAAAATAAATTTAAGAAAATAAATTTCGAGTATGTGTTTTCTTTAGCCATAAGACTTTTAAAAACTCTGAAACTGCCTGGAAGAATATTTCTTTTGATACATTGTACCTGCTCAGACTTAAGGGAAAGGACAGACGACACTCAGTCATGTTTTTTAACGTCAAGAATCCATTAGTGAGCTGAGCTGTCGAGATAATCTTAGCGCCTGTGGTCGCCCCTTGACCACAAACATACCATTAACTATGAGTATGACAGGCCAGCAGTGGTGAGTCATTACCCTGTCGTGACAAGCGCCTTCTATCGCTCGCGCTTGCACTCCTGCTGTGATTGGCCGCCCTTGTGACACACTTTGCAAGCTACAACCGGTCCCGACACACTGTCGCCTAGAGGGGGATGACTCACTCGAGAAGAAAAATAAACTGGTTATTGGGAAGGGGAAGGCGAAGGTATGTACGTTGGGGTACGACCCTGCAGTCATTCGCTGTTTGTCTGGCGAGTGAGTAAGTTCTCTCTATTCGCACGACCAGCTTCGAGCAACTCCATTCTTTCTATCTGGTGATCTACTGCTTCATTCGTCGTTTTAGTTTCGTCTTCGTGGTTTTATTTCAGGTAGTTAGGCTTTCGCATATATTCAGTAGTTTTAGCCAGTGTTAGGTTTTTGTGTATTTATTAATTTATTCCTGCATATTTATTCTATTCTTTTTGCTTATGTATTCAAGACTTCTTTTATATATTCAGTAATTTTAGCTAGTATTAGGTTTTGCATATATACTAATTTATTTTTGCATATTCATTCTATTCTTTTTGTGTTTATATCCAATACGTTTTTCATAAATTTACGCTAGTGTTAGGTTTTTTGCATATATATTTGTTTGCATATTTCTTCTATTCTTTTGCGTATATATTCAATACTTTTTTTATACATTCATAATTTTTAGCTAGTGTTCGGTTTTTTGCATGTATATTAATTTGTTTTTACATGTATTCATTAGTGTTAGGTTTTGCATGTTCGTTATTTTAGCTACTCTTAGGCTGCTTTGTCTTCATCGTTTTTGACTTCGTTGATTTTTGGTTAAGATGTCTTCCGGCAACATGTCTTCTGGAAGCACCTTTGTTCCACCATTATTTACGCAGTGTGGTTTTTGTGACAAAGTAATTACCAAACGATGCATTGCTTGTGTCATGAGAAAAATTGTAGCCTCAATACCTTCAGGGAAGAACAGCTGGTGTGCTAGAAAGGTGGGGCTGCTTTCGTCCGCACCGATAAACTGAAGCAACGTGCAGAGAGATGCAGAGGCGATATCAGGCAGGCGGTCACCACCACCTGCAACTACTGCAATGCAGCCTTCGATCGTACTGATGCTGCACGGCGATATGAAGCATCGTACAAGTTCAACCCAGTCTACGAGACTTACCAGTGTGAGGAGTGTGACCAGGAGTTCACCAGAGCAGAAGACCTCCTTGCAAGACATGCAAGCAAATGTAATGGACCATCATATCCAGTAGAGAAGAGGAAACGTACTGCATCGCCCACTGCCACACAACAGCATGGCTCATCTCCTCCTCAGCACACTAACCCTGGCTTATCTATCTCTAAGCCCACTAACCCTGTATCACGCCCGACAATCGTGACTGGGTCAGGGTTAGCTAATGCAAATGGGTTTGTTGAAGTGGATACTGCATTACATGGAAATCTAAAAACATACTTTTCTGATGCAAGCAGCACAGTATGTGATATTTGCACCTATTTCGAGCGTACGCGAGATAATCTAGAATCACAACTAAAAGATGAGGTTATGGAAAATGAGGCATTAANCTGGATTGAGTAGGGTTACATACTCATACTGGAATTATGGACAAATACGCACTTAAACGGAAGAATGTGATGGAAATTGGTATACTCTGGTCATGAACTAGTAATGTTTGAGGCATGTCAAAATATTATTGACTGTATTACTTATGGTCAGTGCTCAGTGTCCTTCNTCATGAACTAGTAATGTTTGAGGCATGTCAAAATATTATTGACTGTATTACTTATGGTCAGTGCTCAGTGTCCTTCTTGCTTGAAGATACTCCATTACTGTGCTCACTGGAAGATGTTGTAGCACATGCTATGAGAATCTTGACTCTGCATTTGCCAGACTGCTCCACGATCCTGATGTCTGATGTGTTAACAGAACCTACAAGCGAAGCCATCACCCAGGCATCTACCACATCAGTTCCAGAACATTCTACAGAAGAAGCTAGCACCCTGAAGGATGTCGCTTCGATGCTTGCTACGGCAGTTCGAGAGTACAGTCGCAGCAGCAACAAGCGCAAGGCATCGGTTGACACAGGTACTACTAAGTGTAGACGACAACGATGACGACTTCCATCTCAACCTATCCCGATGGAAGATGCGTCATAGACAAGTTTTCCAAATTGTACATAGACAATCTCCCCAGCATTTACTGATTGTAAAATACTTATGTTAACATTTATGNGACAAGTTTTCCAAATTGTACATAGACAATCTCCCCAGCATTTACTGATTGTAAAATACTTATGTTAACATTTATGAAAGATGTATAAATCAATTCAAAAAAGAAATAATGTTGACTTTGTATGTACAGGTGAACTAATCAAGTTTTGTGTGCTTTGTGTATATGCTGAATAAATCATATATGTAAAAATTAAATGATCATCGATTTCATATATACCCTTGTCATAAAATAACTGGTTACTATCACAGAAAGTTGTATAACTTATTCAACTGACTGAAAATTATATATATATATACTGATTTTTACTGTCAACACAAGTTCAACTCAGAAAATAATTTATAAACTTGAAATTAACGACAAATGAAAAAAAATACTGGCCATGAAAATTTAAGTACCTTACAAAAGTGTCTGAATGCATACATTTCCACTACTATTGGATGAAATGGTACAACATTTTAATATGGCTGTAGTATTTATTACAATGAAAAACTATATATTTTGCATCTGTGCTTTCGTGTGGGATAAGTAATTGTCTAGAACGAACAAATTCCTACTACATACATATTTAAAAAAAATTTATGAAATACATATTCAATAGTGATGATAAAAAAAACTACTGGAATTATGCTGTACTTGCAAAAATTAATAAAGTTTTTCTTTGGAACACACATATTCTAACTACCAACTACATATAAATGCAATTAAATAAAAAATAAATTTAAGAAAATAAATTTCGAGTCTGTGTTTTCTCTAGCCATAAGACTTTTAAAAACTCTGAAACTGCCTGGAAGAATATTTCTTTTGATACATTGTACCTGCTCAGACTTAAGGGAAAGGACAGACGACACTCAGTCATGTCGTCAAGAAACCATTAGTGAGCTGAGCTGTCGAGATAATCTTAGCGCCTGTGGTCGCCCCTTGACCACAAACATACCATTAACTATGAGTATGACAGGCCAGCAGTGGTGAGTCATTACCCGGTCGTGACAAGCGCCTTCTATCGCTCGCGCTTGCACTCCTGCTGTGATTGGCCGCCCTTGTGACACACTTTGCAAGCTACAACCGGTCCCGACACACTGTCGCCTAGAGGGGGATGACTCACTCGAGAAGAAAAATAAACTGGTTATTGGGAAGGGGAAGGCGAAGGTATGTACGTTGGGGTACGACCCTGCAGTCATTCGCTGTTTGTCTGGCGAGTGAGTAAGTTCTCTCTATTCGCACGACCAGCTTCGAGCAACTCCATTCTTTCTATCTGGTGATCTACTGCTTCATTCGCTGTTTGTCTGGCGAGTGAGTAAGTTCTCTCTATTCGCACGACCAGCTTCGAGCAACTCCATTCTTTCTATCTGGTGATCTACTGCTTCATTCGTCGTTTGTCTGGCGAGTGAGTAAGTTCTCTCTATTCGCACGACCAGCTTCGAGCAACTCCATTCTTTCTATCTGGTGATCTACTGCTTCATTCGTCGTTTCAGTTTCGTCTTCGTGGTTTTATTTCAGGTCTTCTGGAAGCACCTATTTACGCAGTGTGGTGTTTGTGATTGTGTCATGAGAAAAATTGTAGCCTCAAACCCTGCAGGGAAGAACAGCTGATGTGCTAGAAAGGTGGGGCTGCTTTCGTCCGCACCGATAAACTGAGCAACATGCACAGAGATGCAGCGACGATATCAGGCAGGCGGTCACCACCACCTGCAACTACTGCAATGCAGCCTTCGATCGTACTGATGCTGCACGGCGATATGAAGCATCGTACAAGTTCAACCCAGTCTACGAGACTTACCAGTGTGAGGAGTGTGACCAGGAGTTCACCAGAGCAGAAGACCTCCTTGCAAGACATGCAAGCAAATGTAATGGACCATCATATCCAGTAGAGAAGAGGAAACGTACTGCATCGCCCACTGCCACACAACAGCATGGCTCATCTCCTCCTCAGCACACTAACCCTGGCTTATCTATCTCTAAGCCCACTAACCCTGTATCACGCCCGACAATCGTGACTGGGTCAGGGTTAGCTAATGCAAATGGGTTTGTTGAAGTGGATACTGCATTACATGGAAATCTAAAAACATACTTTTCTGATGCAAGCAGCACAGTATGTGATATTTGCACCTATTTCGAGCGTACGCGAGATAATCTAGAATCACAACTAAAAGATGAGGTTATGGAAAATGAGGCATTAAAGTTAAATGTTTGGTTGGGTTGTAAGTACGGTAAACCTGAACCTCGTGACGAATAATAAGACCAGAGGGCATACAAGTCGAAGAATATTCCCCTACAAAATGTGGACTATGAACAAGATGCTGTCGATGCATTCATTCCTAAGATTTGCAAGGAGGAGGAAGACTACATGGGCAAAGGAAGTGGTTGGACTCTGACATATATTAAGAGACTGCAGCTGCAGATAAACAAGTTGGAACCATTGAGAGCTTCATCGTATATCGATCTGCCTGAAGGCATCGAGGCTAGGGAGGCTGTCATCAACGCACAGAATAAAGACAAAGAGTGTTTTAAGTGGGCTATCCTGACAAGATTCGTAGAAGGAGCATACCCAGAACATGTCAACAAGAGATAACACAACTTGGAAGACAAATTTAATTTTAAAGGAATTGAGTTCCTTACACCACCAAAGCAGATTTCGGTGTTTAAAAAAGAAATAATTCTGCGACCCATATGAATATATATACTTTGAATGACGACTTGGGTGGTGGCTGCGAAAGTGGCAAATGAAGAAAAGAACCAACACTTTGAGTTGCTGTTGACAACAAAAGAAGACGACTGTCATTACTACTACATCAAGAACTTTTCCCGGCTGGCGAGACAGCAAATGACTTGTCCTGGACATAAAATACATGTATGCAAGAGGTGCCTGAAAGACTTTGTTTATTGGCAACGAGTGAGCACCAAATCTGGTGTAGAGATGCTGGAAGATCACAAAAAGTACCGCAGCGAGCATTCTCCAGTACGAATAGAGATGCAGGGTCCTGAAAAAAATTGACAAATACCAATCATGAAATTTAAAAATTAGATGCCAATTGCAGCATATGCAGATTTTGAAGCTATCCTGAAACCGGTCCAGACATGCTAACTCACTCAAAGCAAAAAAGAACATATGCATACCAACAACATGAGGCATATAGTTATGCAATATATATAAAAGTAGATAATTCCAGAATACCAGAACACCTTACACATGATTTACGGTAGGTACCTAAGCTGTATAGAGGGCATGATGCTGGCAAGAAATTTATGGAAGAAATTGTTGAAATTGGTAAGCAAATGAAAGAGATATGTTCAATCTCCACTTCTATGTCTCCTCTCACACTAGCCGAAAAAGAGATTTACCAAAGATAAACTACATGTATGTATTTCAGCGCCAATTGCACATCTGAAAACTATAAAGTAAGAGACCATTGTCATTTCGCAAGAAAATATTTGGGGCCGGCCTGCAATGAATGTAATTTACTGTGGCATAGACCAAAGAAGCTGCCTGTATTTTTCCATAATTTAAGTAGCGACGAGCATTTCATTATTCCACAGCTTGGCTATGATGATAAGGAGATATTTATTATCCCACTATCTGGGGGAAAATGATAACATTTTCAAAACAGATGGGTAATCGCTTTTCCATTCAGTTTGCGGACACAATTAGATTAATGCCAGCCAGCCTTGCCTCCCTAGCCGAGTACCTACCAGCAACTGAATTTAAACCAGTGCAAGAAATTTTCAAGCCAGATGAAGTTAACATTGTCACGAGAAAGGGAGTTTTTCCATATGACGATGTCGACTTCTGGGAGAACCTACATGAGAAGAAACTACCATCGAAAGAAGAATTCTATAGCAGACTCACTGACTCCAACATCACATACGAAGATTATGTACATGCCCAAAATGTATGGGATAAATTTGAATGTTCTATTTTGGGAAGCTACTCTGATATATGTTTGAAGACTGATGTGCTGAAGTTGTGTGATGTGTTTGAGAACTTTCGCAGTCTTTGCATGGAGACATATGGACTTGATTGTGAACATTATATAAGTCTACCTGGATTTTCTTTCGCTGCAATGCTTAAAATGACTGGTGTTGAACCGGAGTTGTTAGCTGACTCTGATATGTATATGTTCTTTGAGACTGGCATTAGGGGAGGTGTAGCCCAATACATTATTAAGAGGCATTGTGTGGCAAACAATGCATACCCGCCAGAGACATATGAGAAAGAGAAATGTTTGACCTGCTTGCAATATATCGATGAGAATAATTTGTATGGATGGGTCATGAGCCTGCCATAACCAAAGTGTTACTTTATGTGGGTAACGAATGATGTGGATATTATTAGTGTGCCAGATAATAGTACAACTGACTATATTTTGGAGGTGGATATTTATTACCCTGCCTTTCTGCATAAAGGTCACACAGACCTACCATTCCTGCCCACAAACCAGTGCCATCCTAGGTCAAAACACAATAAATTCATTACAATGCTGGTAGAAAAGAGAAATGACATTATACATTACAGAAACTTAAAACAAGAAATTAAACATGGCCTTCAACTGAAGGAGATTCACAGAGTCCTTGATTTTGAACAGACAGCACGGTTGTTGCCATACATTGATCTAAATACCAATAAATGCAAAGTAGCTAATAATGACTTTGAACGTGATTTCTACAAGTTGGCGAACAATTGTTTTTGGTAAGCTCATGGAAGATAAGAGAAAACATCATCAAAGGATATAAATTGTGTGCAATGAAAAGCAACAGAGGAAACTTGTGTCAAAGTCTACATTTGAGGATCGTGTATTGTATCATGAAAGCCTTGAGAAAGAAACTGTTCTACTTGATAAACCTGTCTATGCCGGCTTTTCTGTCTTGGATGTTTCGAAACTACTCATGTACAGGTTTCACTACGATGTTATCATGAAGTATCAAAATTGACTTGAACTCGCTTACAAGGATTTGGATAGCTTTATATATCAAATCACCGCCAATGACTTCTACCAAGACCAGAGTTCTATACCAGTTCTTGTGCTACCACACATCCATGCCANAATGACTTCTACCAAGACCAGAGTTCTATACCAGTTCTTGTGCTACCACACATCCATGCCATTCACCAATCAATACTAAAGTTCTTGGCAAATTTAAGTATTAGTGTGGTGGTGAAACTATGGAAGAGTTTGTAGTTCTTAGAGCCAAACTGTACAGCTACAGCTACAAGTGTAAGAGCAAAATTATCAAAAGAGCCAAGGGAATATAACATTGTATGGTTAAGAAGAACATTACATTCAAAGCATAAAAGGAAGTGTGGATGCAGTAGCACCTTTTGTATGTAAATGTTAACACAATTAGGTCACATCAGCACAATTTGTACACTGAATGCACAAATAAGCTGGCACTTTCTTGGCTGGACAACAAGAGGCAATACTAGATGATGGAATTTATACTCTGCCATATGGATATGTTCAATATTGAAATGATTATGTACACTTATTTTTTGGGGGACCATCACTAGTTCGATGCATATACAAATGTGTTAAACATTTTGTATATTTTCTGTATCGTATAATACTTTTTTTCTGCCATTATTCGCTCTCGAAAGTTGACCTTGCAGCACAATGGAACTGGTGCAAGTGGAATTAATGAAGAAATAAATGCTACACTGTATCTCATGTATGAGGAATTGACATACTATGGCATTTGCTAAATATTGAAATTATAGGCCTATCTATTCAGCCTATTGTCCAATTTTGGCACTGCCTACATTCTCCCAGTATTACATATATTTTTGTGTTATATTAACATTTATTACATTATATTATTATGGGTTTATTTTGTATCCGAGTCGACTTCAAAACTTTTCAGCATAGTCAGCAAGAATTTCCTGTGTTGTAACCCTGCCTGCACTACATTGGTTCGGCAATGATTAGTCACCAAGGCTATTGTAGTGTTGCCGGTCCGAAGCCCTAACAAAATGGAGAGGACAACATGCATCGAAGACTTTTTTATGACATGATGAAACATGTATCTTTACACAAGTAACCATCTCGTCGAGACTTGTCCATCTCGAGGTATTCATAATAACATTTTCACGAAAGAAAAAATGGTAGCTGGATCCTAAGCTCCTTACCAACAACCCCCTGCTATGTGCACATGTAACAGATGCGTGCTCTAGCAGGCTACGAAGGAACTATAACAGACAACATCCAAGATTATCGTTGGAATATCCCCACCTCACAACTCATGGATCAACATTACAAGATGGCAGTCGGTGCCCCGAATCCCCGAATCCCCCACCTCACACCTATGTCCCCGAATCCCCCACCTCGCACCTAACGGATCGACATTACAAGATAGCAGCCAGATGTGATGGATATGACAGATTCGCAGGCGACATGGAATGACAGAGCATGAAGGCAGAATGACAGAGTATGAAAGGACACAAATATTCTAGAAATATGATGATCGACTAGAATTATAGAGCATGAGGTAATGCAATCCAAGATGGACGCCTCGAATCAACCACCTTACACCACAGCACAGGACAATGAACTAGAACATTCTAGAAACATGATGATCGACCAGAATGAGAGAGCATGAAGTAATGCTATCCAAGGACCAGTAGGACAGAGCACGATGGAATGCAATCCAAGGACCGGAATTACAGCACAATGTTTTGCAATCCAAGATGGCGTCGTACTAGATACCAATATGTCAGGCCAGGATGGATGGCCGGAATGACAGAGCACGAGAAAATGCAATCCAAGATGGCCGCCTCGAATACCCCTCCTTACACCTCTGGTGAACGAATTCCTGAATCCCCCACCTTACACCTCTGTCCCCGAATCGGCCATTTCCATCTACTACACATGCCTTTGAGTTCTAGATTGTCCTAAAACGAATTCATGCAATTTTACAGTCCCTACATATAAGGCAATTATTCAGAATACTCCTTTATAGAGTATATTCATTATCTTGAAGCCCAAGCCCCAATATGCTGTATACAGTGCTCTGATCGTGATGAAGAGACTCACTGCCTCATCTATGACGTATGCAATGTGGTCTTGAAATATAGTTTCATATTACTACAAGATACTTGACTTTCTTTTACGATTTGTCAGGTCTTCTCTCAAACTTTATGATAGGAGATCTCTGCAGACTCACTTTCGTAAATGCGTTGCATAGTTTTCTCTACTGAAATCTCAAGTTTCACCTTACTTCCCCATTCCTCCACCTCCTTTAGAGTTTCTTCTGTTTTTGTGTCAAATTTCATTTTGTTCCGGTCAAGTTCCCTTTTGTTCCATGCTAGGATTACAATCAGGACATCATCTGCATACATAAATATATAATAGCATACGCATTTCATATTAAAAGGGTGAAGTATGCAGAAGTTAAACGGTGTCGCGGTTCCTTTGTTGTGAGCGTACCTATTCTCTGATTGGTTGTGCGAGGCCTTGTGTTTGACTGACTATTGCATGCTGTGAACGATTCCGTAATGACTGGGCTGCCGACTGGCGAGTAGGTTACCAGTCGCTGATTGGCCAACGGCACTCAGCCGTACTTCCGGCCAGTGACGCCATGATGCACTGGCTTGTTTGGCTGGCGGTCGCGGCACATGCGGCAGTATCACACATGGGTAANTCGCGGACTGCAGCTAGACACGTCAGTAAACTGCCTCACTGGCCAGAAACATGGCGGGACCTTAAGTTCCTGGAGGAGAGGAAGAGATTTGGGCGGCTCTCAACATCGAGGTCTTGAGAGCCGATGATGGTAAAGCGAGTTGAGTATGGCGCAGCGCCGGAATGCAAGAGCGGGGGAAACGGAAGATAGCCGAAAAAAAACCTGCCGACCAGCGGCATCGTCCGGCACGATTCCCACGTGCGAAAATCCAGGAACGACCCCGCCGGGAATCTAACTCGGATCGCCTAGGCGGGAGGCAAGTAGACCAATCACTATAAACCGCGGTCCCGTTAAGCTCCTGGAGGCCTAACGTGCAACAGCCAATCACACCCAACGCCTTTTCCCACAGCTTCGCGCGGCCAATGAAAGACAACGCACGATCACATCAAAGGAATCGCCGTGCCAGGTCTACTCTATGGCTTACGTCTCGTCGACAGCGGGGCCACTAGAAACAGGACAAGTTACTCAGAGAAGCAGGAATGGGGGAGGAATTGGTCAATGACCCGTGGTAAGGAACCATACGAGCATTCACCTGGAGTGATTTCGGAAAACCGCGTACAACCGAGCTGAGGACGGGAACTGAAGCCGTGTCGTCCCGATAGCGAGGCGAGTGGTTTTCAACTGCACCACCTTGCCCAGTTTGGGGCGAGTGTCCAAGGACAAGCCGGGGGCTGTGTTCTCTCCAGTCCTGAGGGCGTGGCGGTATGTGGGCAGGTTTCTACCACGGGCGTGTT
>NQII01003552.1:0-52564 GCA_002778355.1 Clitarchus hookeri
CATCACCAGTAATTACAACAGCTCTCCGGTCTGGCATTTTACATTCAGTTGTGCAAGTTGGGCATTTGGTGTCGCCGCAATCCCTGCATTTTGTAAGTGAACAATGTGCCAGCTACGCGGGCAACAGTTCTGGAAGGAAGGCTGTGTGGAGTTTCCAAGTTACGATGCAAGCCGAAGGTGCTGGAAGGCATGGCGTAATCCCGGGGTGAGTGAGCGTACTAAAACAGAATAAGGCCGGGTTATATACTATGCAACAAACATAAGAACTCAGTGATGCAACGCAAAAAATTAT
Source organism: Clitarchus hookeri (assembly GCA_002778355.1). Classification (NCBI taxonomy): domain Eukaryota; kingdom Metazoa; phylum Arthropoda; class Insecta; order Phasmatodea; family Phasmatidae; genus Clitarchus; species Clitarchus hookeri. The sequence continues at coordinate 293 of NQII01003552.1, forward strand.
GACCATTTATAAACATTACATGTTTCAGAACTACATCGATGTGAACATTAATTTGAAAGTGATCATTCTCCTTGTACCAAAGATTATTTATGCGTACGTCTGGTGAGGAAAATACCAACGCCTTCATCGTTGAATCGCTGATGGTGCAGATACTGCAACATAGTTTGTGTTTGACTACGATGCGCTACGACAAGAGAAGAGTGAATGTCCGAAGAACCCATTTTGTGTGATTTTTAGCTGCAAAAACTGTCCTAGGCAGTTTGCACGAGGTGATAACTTGAATAGACATGCCAGGGTTTGTAAATATAGAGTTCCTTGTCCTACAGAGAAATGGCATGTATCGCCATCATTTCCTCCTGTTAACAATACGCCGCATAATATGTTCACAGAAGGCGAGGAAACAATGGTCAATACAAGCAACAAACAGCATGCCATACAATTGGTTCGTATGAAATATGCACTTGCCAAACTGACACGTGAAATGAATGAACTTCAAAAAAATTATGTAGNATACAATTGGTTCGTATGAAATATGCACTTGCCAAACTGACACGTGAAATGAATGAACTTCAAAAAAATTATGTAGCGCAAGTAGCTGCGAAGACTAATGTTATCAACAATACTCCTCCTACAAAGGAAAGGATACTCAATGTTTGTGCTGAAGAAGAACCAGGTAATGGCTCAGCTGAAAAACAAAAGGGCCATGGGTACGATAATGAAGACTGTTGGCGGTGAAAAGAGTGGCAATTCTTTTNGGCTCAGCTGAAAAACAAAAGGGCCATGGGTACGATAATGAAGACTGTTGGCGGTGAAAAGAGTGGCAATTCTTTTAACGTCCTCACACATCTCCTCGCCAGCTTTGCTGGAAAAAGTGGTGTAAAGAATGCAGAAGATGACAAGAACACAGACTACATATCTCCCGAAGATCCCAATGAACTTGTTGATAGACTCACACATTTGATCACTTTGCAACAAGGCAGAAATTTTTTGCACAGTAAGGAGATATCTTCAATCGGGGCCACAGTGGTTGAGTGACTGCTCACCTCCCACCAAGGCGAATCAGGTTCAATCCTCGGCCGGTTCACTCTGGATTTTGCCAAGTGGGAATCGTGCCGTACGATGCCGCTGGTCGGCACGTTTTCTTGGAGATCTCCAGTTTCCCCGCCCTTTCATTCCTGTGTTACTCCATACTCACCTGACTTCACCCTCATCGGCTCTCAAGACCTCGATGCTAAGAGCTGCCCAAATCTATTCACTCACTTCACTCATCAGTGAACTTAAGGAAAAGGGCTACATCAAAAGAAACCATTGAGTACTATCCATGAACTGCAAACATCAGAGAAATAGAAAGATCAAATGCATGTAAATAATAGGATAATTAATTTATCTACTCAAAGTAGTGCATTTTTAATTTCTTGAACCTCCCCATACTACTTTTCTGAAAGACTTATTATTTGAAAAATGAGTAATATTTTTTTGGAATATTTTTTAAGGAATGAAGAATATTTTTTTGAGGAATGAAAAATATTTTTTTTGAGGAATAAAAAATATTTTTGAGGAATGAAAAATATTTTTGAGGAATGAGAAATATTTTTAAGGAATAAGAAATATTTTTGATAAATGTTTATGAGGACATCAGGAACATTTCTGGGTGAGGATTTCTGAGGACAAGTATTGGTAAGAATGATTACTGAGGAATGGTGAGAAGGATAACTGAGGAATGGTTAGAAGGATTACTGAGGATTTGTGAGGAGAATTACTTAGGATATGTGAGGAGGATTACTGAGGAATTGTGAGGCGGATTACTGAGGATTTGTGAGGATTACTTAGGATTTGTGAGGAGGATTACTTAGGATTTGTGAGGAGGATTACTTAGGATTTGTGAGGATTACTTAGGATTTGTGAGGAGGATTACTTAGGATTTGTGAGGATTGGTGAGGAGGATTTCTGAGGATTGGTAAGGAGGATTTCTGAGGATTGGTGAGGAGGATTTCTGAGGATTGGTGAGGAGGATTACTGGGGATTTGTGAGAAGGATTACTGAGGATTTGTGAGAAGGATTACTGAGGATTTGTGAGAAGGATTACTGAGGATTTGTGAGGAGAATTACTTAGGATTTGTGAGGAGGATTACTTAGGATTTGTGAGGAGGATTACTTAGGATTTGTGAGGAGGATTACTGAGAATTTGTGAGGATTAATGAGGATTGGTGAGGATGATTACTTAGGATTTGTGAGGTGAGAACTTGTGAGGATTGTGGAGGACTGCTTAGGATTGGGATTTATCAAGTATTGATGTCTGAGATAAGCATGAAAGATAAGACTGTTATCACCCTAACTGCCCTCATACATTCAAAGTCTCAATGTTTTTTTTACCTGAACAGTTTGCGAATAGCATTGACAACAACATAGGCAGTTCAGCTGGAGTCGACAATGGTACCACTAAAGATGAAATCGGGGTGTTTGTCGTAAGCATTTTATTAAATGAACACTTCATCTTTATATATATACACTCCAATAGCATGCTAGTTCGACCTGGTATTCGTACTTTTATGAAATTTTTACTTTTATGTCAAATACATCTGTAATTAAATTACAAGCACGCTTGATAACCCTGCAAAATTTGATAGAANATTTTTACTTTTATGTCAAATACATCTGTAATTAAATTACAAGCACGCTTGATAACCCTGCAAAATTTGATAGAAGAGATTAACATAAAAAAATAAACCAGACTAAATGCTGAAAATGCCAGGGAAGAGAGTGTGATCTGTCACCTCTCGCATCAGATGAACTGTGATGTGGTGCACCTTTGGCTACATTAATTATCTACAGAGGACGAGATATCATGCGACCAACGACCAATCATGAGCGGGCTATGTGATATCATTATATTACCTGCACAATCTAGTGGTAATAGCAAGGGTTGAGTTTTAGTGCGTAAAATTGTGGTAGGATGATGGCATAGCATGGCAGCCCGTCGGCTCATGGCTCCTGTCCCCCATCTTCTTGCCTTAAAAAATTTTTTATATTTTTTTTATTAAGTTTTGGAAGTACATTAAACATTTTTTGAGGAATTTTACGATTTTTGGGGGTTGAAGGTCTCGGTCAATGTCAAGGTCGACAACAACCAAAATAGGGGGTCGGAGTCGTCAATGTTTTTTTCCCCTCAATTTATAGAATTATTTCTTAATTTTTTTTTAACTTTTCTCACTTTCTTATGAATGGGTTGGTGGTAAGTGGCGGGCAGGGAATGTTTGTTAGGGTGATTGGGTCGAGCTGGCGGTGGGTGGGGTAACATATGTTCCTAGATTTTATAATTGTTTTTATTTTTTATCATTTTTTATTATTGGGTGGGGGTGTTGGTTAGGATGATCGGGAGGAGGGTAAGGTAAAGTTATATTTTCCTAGGTTTTTAATCATCAATGAAATCATCAAGTGTTGATGAGCTTTTCATCATCAGTTTTTTGTAAGTTGATATCCATAGAGAAAATTCAATGGGNTGAAATCATCAAGTGTTGATGAGCTTTTCATCATCAGTTTTTTGTAAGTTGATATCCATAGAGAAAATTCAATGGGGTCGTTTTCTACATAACCATAAAATTGTGACTGTAAATAGCTCACTATATTTTGTTTAGGGGGGCATTTACTGCAGTGCCTTAGCATGCATTCCCTATTTGCTTCAAAANGGGCATTTACTGCAGTGCCTTAGCATGCATTCCCTATTTGCTTCAAAATTTCATAAGATCTTTATAAACGTCTTCAACTTCTGCAGCATGAAGAAACCGTTTTACATTTTGATGAATCATGCGCACGCATACTGAGTGCCACCAGCTATAACACAATTTTGTAAAAAACACAAACATATGGATACTCCTACTTAAAACTTGAATGCAGTTCTGAAGGTTGCCCATAATTAAACACTTTTGCATGCACATGACATTTTCTTCCCTATGTTCACTACATATTTAATTCTAGGTATTCTAGCTAGACTAATCATTTCTCTCATAATTTTCTCAATAAAATCAACATTTTTAGGTTTCAGTTTTCTCCTTCTTCTAGAATCTGGTTCAGCTAAGAATCCTTTTTTTCCGTAACAATAACAAGTGTCTGGGTTTGTCACACAGCATAGTCTGATAACCAAAATATTTCTTGCACTTTTTTACGTGTCCGCACCAGTGAAGCAGGAATTGTTAGTAGCTGAATTTGCCTATTCTTTGTAACAGATTTCAAATTTTTTTTTATAATCTCTACAAGTTTGTCCATATCAGATACTTTCTCTTTAACATGTTCCTCTGTTGTCATCTTTCGTTGGGATCTAAATGTCTAATACTTTTTCAATATTACCATGTATATTTGCCCGAATTGTTTCCAATTTTTCTTCCCATATGACAGTTTTATATGATGATTAAGAGAATGTAATTTCGACACTTCTACAGATAAAACATTATCTTCAGGTTCATTGGAACTGCACGCACTTACAGAAGTCCAATCACATTTAAACAAAATACCTTCTGGAGGGGAACACAGCATTCTTTTAGCAAAAATTCTAACTTTTACATCAAAACACTCTCATGGTGCAATCATACCATTTTTAAGTTTTCAGTGGCTTCTGTTCTACATTTCAAAAGAATTTTATCCCCTTCGGTTAAATCTTCTACATTTATAATACCTTTCTTTGAAACATAGCTAAACTTGTGGCACTCTGTCGAAGTTACGTGCCCAACACTATACTCGCCATCATCCATTTTGTCTTCCTCAAAGTGTAATCAACCAACAAGTACACTAACACTGTAAGAAAATACATTCCACCTATAATCATTTCTAACTTTTACATAAAATTGAAAAATCAACTATTTACATGAAAACATTAGGACTTGACACACAATCTTATCTGTGAGCTAGCTAGGAGCTGAGTCGTGCACGAGTCGGCAGAGTCAGACCGCTTTCTCCTCTATCTGTCTCACTCCTGCACACATGTGCTGCACAAAGACACCCTATCTCTATTCATCAATACATTGGTGGTGATTAACTATTTCTTGATATATTAAGTACAAAAAGTGAGTTTACTAATAATTAAACATTTAGCAGCAACTTCATTAAATTTTTGGGAAAAAATATTTTATTAATAAAAGGAATGAAAAAACCCATTAATTTTACTCTTCTGTTTTATTAAACATGCTTCTAGGTTATTATTTAAAAATATACACATTATGCTTATACCTTTCCCTTACTGCAATAATTTTTACAGTCTTGTTTTTTTCTATAAATTTATTCATATTTATTTTTAAAAATTTTTGATGACTTTCCACTACCTTGTAAAAAAAGTTGTAAATTTTTTTCTGAAATCCTTATACTTTTATTAATAAGGATGTAAAATTTCAGAAAGATTGCAAGGCTTTATAAGAAAGCTGTGGCAATTTTTGTAAGCAAGTGCAGCTTGCAAAGACAACCTCAGAAACATTGAGACATTGCAATTCATTGAAAGTTTGAATAACTGTAAAAATTAAAACCATATGAACTAGACCAAAATAAATTTGGAATTTACTTACTTTCATGGATTGACTAAATTAAGTCTTATCAAAATCTGACAACTTGGGTGTCATGACCTTGAACTGCCAAGGAATGACCCGTACTAAAATTGTACTACTACGTTCTGAACATTGACGCGCGACACGTGCTGATATATTTATATAAACACGACTTTGCCTCATCTTCACGTGTCATCATGTCACCCCAGGCAGGGTTTGAACCATATGAGTTCCTGAGAATGTTTTAAAATCACTACTGTGCCAAAATCGCTATAGTCAAAAAATTCAGGGTCGTAAAATAGGGGGTTTACTGTAATAACTTAAAAATTCTGTTTTCACTACAAACAAAATGTCTGCCTAAATTACACCAACTACATTAACCAAAATTACTTTAATAAATTTTTCTTTGAAATTTGTAAGCTGTTGAATCTAATCGCCTTAACATTTCTACTGCTCGTTTGTTTTTTTCTTCTTTTAATTATGTATTTAGGTGGCATACGGAGGATAATTTGAACTGTTTGCATACAAAGCTCTGGTTTTTCCACATATTTATTTATTTGAACTGTGTAAGAAAATTATTCCGTCTGTATTTAAAAGAAAATGCACAGTAGTGTGGTAGGTACTTGAACCACCGCACTGTCACCTGATTAATATTCCTGGCCCCACTCTGAGATGCCTACAAAAACTGGAGTCACTTCACATAGCCTACTTAAGTAATGTCACAAAATAAATGTTTTTGACTCTGCTTAAATATCTAATCAAATAAAACATTTTCTAAGTCAAAAACCAAAATTTTGTTGTTAAACGAGTGAACAAAAAATTATAAAACAGCAAAACATTTTATATGGCACAATCAAAATTGATAGCATGAAGTAAGACAGAAAATGAATTAATGGAAGCATGTAGGCTGTTCCTGGTAAATGGAGCACTTTTCAAAGCACTGTTTAAGATCTATTTGTATGCACAAAGTGTATTCTTCCACCGTATGTAAAATTAGCACTAGCATAAGCTTCTCACTATATTCATGTGTAGATGAAGTGAAATTACTAGAAAAGTAAATCTTTTATAAATTTGCTAATAATTACACTTACATGCACTAAAAAACCCGACAGCGAAATAAATCAGTTCAGTAATCAGAAATGTTTACCTAACACTTTTAATTCAATGCCAACATATGGAACTACTTTTTCTCCGCCATTGCCAACTTCACTGGGCGCATGCCAGTCGGTGTGCCGGTTCAAATATATGCAGATAGGAGCAGTGACATTTTTCAAAGGTTGAATTTAAAAGTGCTCAAATAACCATGAAAAGCCTACACCACGAAAACTCCTAACCACTAAAGTCTCCTACAAACTATCCACAAGGAAACCTTGGTTTAAATGAAACTGGGATGATTCCACAAGTGGATAGCTATAGTCGGTTCACGACTGGAAGAGACTTTCTTGAAGCCCTGCTAAAGATCCACTTTCAAGCCCATTTCGTATCCTTCCGCCAAAGGTAAACAAACATTGCCATGTGGCAGTCACATGGCCATGTTTACATTCCATTGTGTGTGTACATGTGTTCGTACATGCACGTACCCATTATAAAAGTCACGTATATATTATTAATGGATATTCCACATGCGTAAAGTTTTTAATCTTGAGAATTTTACACAAAAGAATATGCACTGCCAGCAAAAAACATTTCATTCTATAAACCCAAAATGTGAGTATTTTGATGAATTGATAGTTCTCTATTTACAATCAATTGTTACTGACTTTCGATAAATTCCCGTACATTGAAGGCAAGATCATCAGTATTGATCGAAATTGCTACAGACGTTAAAATGGCGTGGTGGTAGACTGAGTCGGATGTTTCGCGCAATTGTAAAACGTTGTTAAAAAATGGTTGTGACTATTTTCGACAGGACGGCAGAGTTTGCAAGTGAAGGATTCTACGTCTTCGACAATGTGAAAACGATTCTTATGTGCAAATACTGCAATGTTAGAATAGAGTGGCAAAAGAAAGACACGTGCACGAAACACATAAAAACAAAAGGCATCAGTACAACAAGAATGTGAGCACAAATTAGAATCATACGTTATTAAAAACCAAATAATAAAGAGCAGATATTAGTAAAACAAGACAAATAAATTAATTATTATAGGTTAAACAAGATAATCGCACAAATTCTCTGGCACGTGTGTCAACCACACCCCGCCAACAACACAGGAACAAAGATTGGTAAACAAATGGCCGCGTTACTTTCACCTTGAGGGTGATCATGTGACTATGCAAGAAACGTTGAAATCTAAATACGTTAGCATCACGTCATTAATAATTGGCCTAATAAGATACAAGTCTTTTCGACACCCATTTGTAAGCGATAAATTAACAATTACGTTAAAACTTTGGAACTATTTCCTCTCTTTGTGCTGGCAACCCAACGACATAACTGTATCCACGCTCGCCGCTGTTTGTAATGTTATATGCATGTCGCTAACGGCTAGGGTGTTTTTTCATAGGTTGATTTTCAAAAGTTTCTTCCAGTCATGAACCGAGTGTAGTATCTCAACACTCAGCGACATTTGGATCATAAACACAAAATTTTATGCACTTAGTGCGAATGATTAATGCTTACCCCATAGCCGACAGGTTAGCCACACATCCCATATGAGAGGTCGGCCACACAAGCATAGTGCCTGGCTAGCAGAAAGTCACCGACAGTACAGTTTCTCACAGCAACAGTCACGTACCTGCATCAGATGTGNCATAGTGCCTGGCTAGCAGAAAGTCACCGACAGTACAGTTTCTCACAGCAACAGTCACGTACCTGCATCAGATGTGAAGAGGATGTCCTCCTTGCGCAGATCGTCGTCACTCTCCCCAAAGTCGTCGTACTGACGGCGGCGGAGGTCGTCCGTGCTGCCGTTGGAGAGAGCAGTGCTGGTGGAGTGCAGGCTGAGTGGGGTGGCCAGACTGTGCAGCGGCGAGGTGGCAGCACTGCGGGAGCTGTGGTTGCCACCAAGCTGCAGGGTCGGCACCACATGATGCAGCTGCAGAGGGTAGGTGGGTGTGTGGCCCGGGAAGCCACGTGCCTCCAGCCCCTTAAGTTCCTCCCACCAAGGTGGTAGTAGCAAGCGCAGATCCGCACGCTTGGCGTAGTACTCCTTGGGATGGCCGGCTCCCACGAGCCGCACCACGAACTGCACAGGGGAGGCCAGCACCTTGCACACCACCCCCTCCAGGAACACTCGGTGGCTGGTCGTAGAGTCCGAGACTCGCACGCACACCTCCGTCCCTGTCGTCACCTGCCCTAGCGAGGGGCACGCGTCGCTGATCACATCCCACTTGCGTGACCCTAGCAGGTCTCCAAACAGCAGTTCTTTGTCACAGCTGTCCAGTCTGATCCACACCTCTCCAGAGCCTACCGCACTGTGGATGATCCCTGGCAGGTACACCCCATCGTGCTTGGCCAGCACCCGGTGCTGCACCCACTCCGACAGGTCTATCTCTGGCCTGCCGNTGGCAGGTACACCCCATCGTGCTTGGCCAGCACCCGGTGCTGCACCCACTCCGACAGGTCTATCTCTGGCCTGCCGCCCCCACCCCAAGATGCAGCCCCGTGTTTCTTCAAAGAGTGGTTGTTCTCCGATGGCTGGAGTACGGAGTACGAGTCCTCTGGCTGCAGAAGACTCGTCTGGGAGAAGCTACAGTCCTCCAGCATCCCGCTCGAGATCATACCCAGTGATGGAATTCGCCTGTGCTGCGTGTGGTTTAGCGGTTGCGCGATCTGTATCTCCGGGATGGTGTTAGACGAAGATGCGACACACGAGTAGTCCACCGCCGTCTGCTGTGGTGTGACGACCAGAAGACACTGAGAGTCGGGCGGCGTCAGGCACATGCCAGCACTGCTCACTATCGTGTTCACACTCACACTTGTGCAGATGCTCGTCATTGGATTCTGGACGACGCACTGGTTCTCCGTTGATGCACGCTCTATTTCCTCCAGCTCCGTGGGATCGTACTTTCGTTTCTTGGGAAGTTTCTTGGCGCTTGCGATTGATGCAGAGTGTGTCTGGATGGGCTTCTGCTGAGGCACGCCGTCACAGTTGCTGGGTGCCGTCCTGATGGTCGACGGCGCCTCCTGACTACACCTCTTTTCGAGCATCTTCATGTCCTGCGTGTCTGCGGTGGTGTTGACTATGGAAGTGTGGCTGAAGATGCTACCGCTGCTGATCACTGTGTTGGGCTCACTCTGAGGGATGTTTGAATTCTGGAAACCACCAAACACATGATGTCAGCATCTGGAAAAAGGCATTATAGATACCAAAATTCTAAGCTCTGTAATGGTGGAGAACATCTTTACAGCTTGACAGAGACACAACCAAATCACGAAACAGATGGCACTGTGCCTTTAATTGCCAAGCATCAATATAAACAAAATGGGGAAAATTAAAAATAATTTCATCAAATGTTTAGCAAACTGACTTAATGAAACCAAAGAAATGGTTATTGAATAAATTTTCACATGTTTGCTTTCAATTAGTGCTAGAGCCTCCATACAAAGTCACAATGCACCAAGGCACTCACGATGACGACCCTGGAATGGCATTCGGGCCCTGCCATCTCGCTAGCTGGGGGTGCTGGAGGGGGGGACGGCGAACCATTACACTCATCTGTCTGCCTCTTGCGGCCCCGACCCTGCCTCGTAATGCGGTCCCCGCGCCTCTGTGAGCGGCCGCCGCCGTCCCCATGCTGGTTCATCGCTGCATCGGGGCTGATGCCGGCCTGCAAAATTTAATGTTATGCTTTCCAGACTGTGGCACAGCATGCAAACATATAAATATTCAATTCAATCCACTCCATTATTGTTTAAAAAATGGATAACCCAAAACTATTATAGCATTTACCAATTTTCAACCTAACTCTATTAATGTATCTGAACAAGATGCCACTAACTAAACATCAGAAATTTCATAATTCAACCAAAGTGAGGACATTTTACGAAATAAGTTGGAAAAATTACATAATAATATTTACATTAGTGACAACGAATGTATTTCATTTTTAAATTATTTGTACATGGAAAACAATATATCACTCTTTAAGAATCAAAGTTATTTAATTGGTGTTCACATTTGACATAAACATACACTACTTAGTTGTGCTTCACTATTGATACAAGAAACTCTATAGTTGTTTACACCAATACTAAAACACTTCATGAATGTAATTTTACTTTTTTATTGAACTGATTGAGACATATTGAGGAGGCGAGTAGTCTAACCACTACACCACCACAACCCTATTTTGCATATGAGAGTATAAAATTAGCATTTCCATTATTACATCAAACTTCATTTTTAACAATAATTTATAACTTTGATTTCGTATTTTATTCGACTGAAACTTGATACCATAACACAAACATGTTAACTATACTGAAATAGGAAACAAAAAAATGTTGGGGTATTAACACAGCCTTCAATTACAATTGGCATTTGCATGTCCGATTACAATTCTGCATTTACATGTTCAATTACAATTCTGCATTTACATGTTTAGTTACAATTCTGCATTTACATGTTTAGTTACAATTCTGCATTTACATGTTCAATTACAATTCTGCATTTACATGTTCAATTACAATTCTGCATTTACATGTTCAATTACAATCCTGCATTTGCATCTTCAATAGCAATTCTGCATTTGCATCTTCAATTGCAATTCTGTTTTTTCATTTTCAATTGCAATTCTGCTTTTAAATGCTCAATTATAATATGCATAACATAATCAGCATTTACATGTCCCACCTCAGAAGTCCATAGCTATATGCATGATCCCCCATGCTACAGGGTATACCTCTCTGAATGTTGATTTGTAATCACAGTAGAACATTGATTATCCATCGAGATAGGGGCTATCACTATGACAGATGAGTGAATACACAGATAATAGAAATACATAACTCTCCACCACCGATTTCCCATGACTATGAACCAAAGGCCTAAGCATATTACAGCAACATGTAAATTGAACATAGAGGCTTTAATTAGTGCATTGAAATACACAATATAAATAACATGGTGCTGCAGAAAAATAAAACACAGTATTTACTTCCAGTATTTAAAATAAAATGTTCATTAAAATTTAAAATATGTACAAGTTTATTTAAACCAAAAGATCAAGTTAACTTTTGACTGTAATGTCCTATATTTGGTTCCATTTTTAATTTATTTTTCCTCCCTGGAGGTGAAGCTTAAATGACAGATAATCTATTGTTACAAGACGCCTGAGATGCGTATCTAATTTCATGAAGGATGAAGGTCTCAATAATAAAAAATTTTAGTTTATTCACACAGCTATTATTTGCAGCAATAAATTATTTATATCCCCTATTACTCTTTTTATTTCTCAGTGAGCACAATATTTAATGTCTATTTCAACTCTAATTAACATCCTTCTTAATGTCTCTGTTTGGTTATGTCAATTAACTCATACTCATCATTAACACACGTTCAGTCTGTCTGTCGCCATCATTTGTAATGTCTTTCACTCACACATCCAGTCCATTCGTGCAGCCTGCCAGTCACATTCTTCACTGCTCTATTGCTCGCAGTTGCAGATTCTCCTCCCGCTGGTCACTTCCGGCGCTATTCGTTGCTCTTCTAGCTCGTAGCATAATCGCCCAGACTCCCGACTCCACTAACAAAAGGTTTGTCACGGCACCAGGCGGAAGAATGTGCAGCGGCACGTCTTTATAGCTTCAAACACCGATAGGATTATCGCTCGCTGTCATTCAAATCCTCCTCTATGACTTGCCGCCCGATATCATATCGCTACTCTGTCCTCCTCTTCCACTCACTCGCACGGAACGGGCAAAGGTCAACGCAGACCAGCAACACGTAACACTACGTTCTATTGTATAAGTATGTATAACATGTGATACATTCTGGCTTCACCTTTAACACAATACAGCACACACACACAATCCTTCAAAAGTTAACAGTAAACAATACACAAAATCATGACTGACAATTTACTAACTATATAATCCCTACAGACACTTCCACTAGCCGCAAGAACACACAGTAACATGCACAATCTGCTGGGCTGTGTGCGCTTCGTAAGTTCTGAAGTGGACTTAACTGACGTATTTTGCNGTGCGCTTCGTAAGTTCTGAAGTGGACTTAACTGACGTATTTTGCTTTAATTACCTCCCAACATAGCATATCAAACACATTAAAGGAAAGTTTTTGAACTACTTAAAATATAACCAGTTTTCTAATCCTTTTTCTGTGTTTAAAAACATACTGGATGCACAGATGACCAGAACTTTGTTTATAACATTTATTTATGTTATCCTAGCTTTATGTTGTTTTCAGTCAGGGTTAGTGTGTGTTGTGCGACCGGCCTAGCCTGTTATTAATGCAAGAATGATTAAGTAGATGACGTCTCGCCCCCCGCAGCAGATGCAGTCACACGACAGACCCTCCGAAAGTGTGGCACAACCAGTCAAACGGATTAGCTATCCCGGCCATCAGTAGCACGCCCTGTGGAAGTGAGAGTGAAGGAACGTGTGGCACAGGGTATATTCAAGACACGTGTGTTGTGTCTAGTGACATGGGTGTTCATCCGCACTTTATTTGTATCATTTAGCCACACACTATACATTAGGATATCATCATTGCTGATGGCAGGTAGTTTGCTGCGTGCAAGTCGCCTGCCTGGGTGGCAAAGGAGTGGTACAGGTAACACATGTATGTTATGAATAAGTGCACCGACTAAAAGGAAAGAGATGTGTATTTGCACACAGGAAGTCTACAGCACCAACAAGCAGCAAGCCACGAACAATAGTACAAGGTTACAACTCTGTATATTGGAGAGTCCCTGAGACTCTGGAGAACAGCGGTGTAGCTGATGTAAGGACAAGTCTTTCACAGTACTCTGTTTATCAGATACATTCTAAGGGACCAAGGTAGAGCCTGATTTGGAATAAGAGCATTAGCTGTGCGAAATCATGGGCATGATGCCGCAGGAATCATGGCCGTACATGCTGTGTGCAGAGTAACAAGCATTTTTGTAGCGTTTGGNCGAACAATAGTACAAGGTTACAACTCTGTATATTGGAGAGTCCCTGAGACTCTGGAGAACAGCGGTGTAGCTGATCTAAGGACAAGTCTTTCACAGTACTCTGTTTATCGGATACATTCTAAGGGACCAAGGTAGAGCCTGATTTGGAATAAGAGCATTAGCTGTGCGATATCATGGGCATGATGCCGCAGGAATCATGGCCGTACATGCTGTGTGCAGAGTAACAAGCATTTTTGTAGCGTTTGGCCATGGGTTCAAAACCATTCTGGCCGTAGGACTAATATTACAAGTAAGTACTAACCTAACATGACCAAAACTTGTCATTTGAAATCAGAGGTACAAGGTGCGCATTCAAGTTATGATTTCCAACTAAGTTGTTATCAATGACAGGCATCACAGGACACAGATACATCTCAAAGTTGTAGTTTCTCATTAGGCTGGTATCACTGACATAGGGACATAAACTTTATGACAAGGTGAGGTGCCCTCTGGGTTCCTACAGTGTCGAGAGAGAGAGAAAATGTGTGATTATGACAAAGGAATAAATGAATACACAAAGCTTGTGCCCTATATGCAGCATTAAGATTTGGAAGATGAGTAAAGTGAGGCAATACAGGCAGCTACCAGGTATCAGGAAATCAAAGGTAACAACAAGTTGAAACTAAAATGAGAAGTAAAAAGGTGGCATACGTAACAGTATAAGGGACGATGGCCACACAAGCAGATAACCAGCTACTCAACAATCTTTTGAACATTTTCGACCAGTTGTTTAGCCATTGTCAGAGCCAGCAAGAGTCACGTTATTCTCTGCAGCACAGATTGAAGACCCTTGTGAAGTTCAATATTGTCCCACACAGGCTCAGGGAAGTTTGCTATACAGGGTGGCTGCGACTGTCTGGACAGTAAAAAGTCTGTCGGTAATCTAACGTTCTTGATTCTGGCGGTAGTTTTGAGTACCCACAATTGCAAAGGGCACTGCTTAGCATAGACATTTAACAAGGAAATACACAGTGGACCATTATGGAGCTCCCTACATATTCTGGATCAATGCTAATAAAGTACACACAATCACCACCAAACTAGATACAAGCTGCAGACGACGTTAGTGATTGATCATGATTTTACTTTTAATTTTCTCCATTGATTCTCTATGGAATTTTNTACAAGCTGCAGACGACGTTAGTGATTGATCATGATTTTACTTTTAATTTTCTCCATTGATTCTCTATGGAATTTTATTGCCCATTATAATACATGCAAATACACAAACTAAGTCTTGTAAATCTTCATTGGAGCATAGCGTAATTAGTTTAGCACAGTTTTCTTATCAAGTTTGATATAATTTTTTTGGCATTTCTTTGAAACTTCTGTCAGTGAGGCTTTTGAAATCCCTGGGAGCAGTTTCTTTCTTGGTTAACCTACCCCCACACCCCGACATAAGGCTAAGGTGCTACAACTCAACATCTCTGGCGCCAGTGTGATGCCGTTGCAGCACGCCTGAACAGGAGCATAAGCTTTTAAAGGCTGTTCATGATAAAGTGAGCACTTTTAAAATCAACCCTTGAAAAAATGTCACTGTCCCTACATGCGCGTATTTTTAACAGGCACATGTCGTGGCATGCACCCAGTAAAGTTACGTGCCTCAACTTTGAATTAAAAGTGTTCGGTAAACATTTGTCAATACTGCGATGATTCGTTTTTCTTTCAGATTTTTTTAATGCATNTTAAGCAGGGCTTTCAAAAGTGCTTATTTTATCGTGAACAACCTATACATTTGCAGCGACTTAAGTGCTATTTCTGTTATGAACTTCTATCTTAAAAAATCATGCCACTACACATCTGTAAATTAAAGTTGAGGTACAACAGCATTTCCAAGTGTGTGTGGACCTATGCCTAATGGCAGAGGTTAAAGTAAATCTCTTTTTCTCCATGATGCAAACTAACCGAGGCCAGAACTTCATTAATTTATTTTGTGAAACTGATTGACCTGGACGTAATATTACCTACCTAAANAAACTAACCGAGGCCAGAACTTCATTAATTTATTTTGTGAAACTGATTGACCTGGACGTAATATTACCTACCTAAAGTAACTACGGTAAAGACTACCGCAGTTTGACAATTTCCTTTGTAAGAAAGGTAGTTTATCCAGAAATTACGTTAATATACATTGCAAAGTAATATACTGCCCTATTTTATATTTATTTTGACACAAGTTACAAGAGAAAGGAAAGAAAAATTAAATTATTTGTTTTATGGGGAAATGACTTTTAAATAGCCAGATTTGTGTGCAATAGAAGCTTGACAGAAGACAATTTTTTACACAGCAATAATACAGGATGAAAAAACAAAGAAAACTTTTACTTTCAGGAGGAATATAACAATTAATGAAAAGGTGAAGATTTATTCCAGCATAGTCAAGACAAGCTGTCAGTACTGTCATCTCTTAGGGGTTGTGCCTAAGTAAAGTCTGATCAATAGTGTCTAGTCCACATACACAGTCAATCACATTATTATGACCATCTGCTAGAAGCGCTATCTGCAACGCGTAGCCCATGACATATGGGCCATGACGTGGGCTGGTGAAGCGGGTATATAATGCGACCAACAGACTGGCTGTACGCAGTGCGCTTCCTGCTGTCATGGGTAAGGGAAGCAATTTAACAAAGTTGCAAAAAGGGATGATCATCTGCTTTCGAGCTAAGAGGGGCAGCATTTCGGAAACAGCGACATTTGTGAACTGTTCACGTGCCTCTGTGGTAAAGGTGTATCGTGAGTGGACAAATGGACCCACTGGGAATAACCGTCGTGGAAACTGCGGAGCTCCACGCACCATTGATGTCCGAGGTGAACGTCGATGTTGGTGTGTGAAGGCCAACCGACAGACTACAGTGGAACAGCTCACCATCCAAATGAACCAGGGGGTATCCAGACACGTGTCTACCTCAACAGTTCAGTGAACTCTTCTGCGAATAGGGCTCTGGAATAGACTGAGTGTGACTGCACACATGCTAACACAGGTGCATTGATGAAAACGACTGGAATTTGCTAGACAGCATGGCGAGTCACGTTTTCAGTTGCATAGAACAGATGGTCGTCAGTGTGACCAGCGAGGAACGTCTGAGAACAAGCACCCTGCATCCATTGCTGGACGAACACAAGGCGGTGGGGGCAGTGTTATGGTCCGGGGAATGTTCTCGTAGTATTCTCTTGGTCCCATTATCTGTATAGAAGGCACTCTTGATCGACTTGGTTATAACTCCATTCTCGGCAATGAGATCCACCTGTACATGATGATTGTCTTTCCTAGGGAGGATGGGACCTTCAAGCACGATACTGTGCCTTGCACCTTGCCACACGGCTAGAAGTGTCCCCACGTGGTCTGAGGAGCACGATCAGTACTTCAAAGTTCTTCCCTGGCCCCAAATTGCCCCAATCTCAATCCAATTGAACATCTGTGGGACCACCTCAATCATAGTGTTCGCAGTCTGTCACCTCCGTCACGCACCCTTCAACAGTTGTGGGACGCACTGCAGACAGCATGGCTCCAGATACCCGTGGAGACCTATCAGCACCTGATTAAGTCGCTGCCAGTTCGCCTTGCTGCTGTCCGTGCTGCGAAGGGCGGTTACTCTGGATACTAGCAGGTGGTCATGATAATGTGATTCGACTATTGTACTATGCACAAATATTTGACCAACACTTCTCTGAAATAGTGTGGTATGGAAATTGATTGGATGTTTGGACATGTTGTTTATTATAATTTATAAGTGTGTGCCAATTTATAAGTGTGTGCCAACTACCAGGGAATGGTAGTTGACACACACACTTAACTTACACCCTCTGGCATAAGCCCTTCCAGACATGACATAGCACTCAAAGGCCAGTTCAAGAAGAAACTGTTTCCTGATACTTATCTTCCTGCAAATTTTGGTGCAAAACCGATCAGGCCAATTAAAAACTAATTTCCATCTTTGACAACTTAAGATAAGCATATCATCAGCTGGGAACAGCATTTCAAACATCCAAATAATGCTATTACGTGACCTCCTTAGCCCCAAACATTATGCCGTGCCTATCACAAAAAACCTGTGTGCTCATATCTTTGCATTTATTAACCCTTACAATTACCTCAAAATATAGCATTTAAACAATGTTTTATGTCAAAATAAAACGTTTCCATTAAAAATTGTTGTTTACCTAGTATTTTAGCAGAAGTAACAATTATTTGTTACCCGCGCACCATCAGTAATTACATGCAAAATCGTCCAACTGCTGTCAGAAAAAAGCAGTAAAACAATGTGAACGAACCCTTACTTCAAATAAATAGATAAATAAATATGCAAAAACACAAAAATAACAAAGACATTTTGAATTGCTACAGTATTTAATATATAAAATTTTGAAAAGTCTTCACTTTGGTTCGGCAGTGACTAACATAAATTTTATTTTGAGATTTTAACTGGATAATTTCTGTTGTAATTCTGAAGTTTGATACCAACGGAATATTACAAGGATCTAGTCCGGTGCCCGAGGACACCTGCTGCCAATAGTTAATGTGAATAGGGAAGTGAGTTAGTAAGTTGAATTCTGATTTCAATACCCTCCTCCCCCAGCCTTATTTTGAGATTTACCTTATTGAACTAGATTCTTAACTGTGAGTACAAAGATTTAATTCAAGATTTTCATCACACAAACCAAGAAAACTATAAAACATTTTCATTTTAATAATAGTCAGATAAAAATTAATATTAATTGTTTTTTTAATCTCAAGATAATGCTAATATTATCAAAGTTAAATTATTTTTGAATAAAACATTATTATTGCATTTAAAACATTTCTTAAAATGTTACACGCACAGCCCTACGTGGTGGCGTGCGAGGTGTGGTGCTCCGGGACTTCACCGATGGCCAGGGGGGCACACGCAGGGTTGCAAACACGCTGCCACATAACAAAGACGCATGCCACAATACGGCTGTCGGTATTGGTGCTGCTTCCATCATTTGAGGATTGAGTGTCTTGGGGACTGCCTCACCTCCCCCACTGTGCTACACCGGATACAAAGAGTCTTCTTGGGCCATGTCAGCTCAGCTATGTAGGCTGCGACGTGAGTCTGGAGCCTGGTATGGCCATCACCTACGAGTGTGCTGAGGCATCAGAACGGCAGGTGACAACACAATGCCCAGCGAGTGTAGTCTGTGGGCATTGGGAGTGGCAAAGTGGGACTGAAAAGAAATTTTGAAATAAAAGGTTCAAGGATTACTCTGTGCTCAGTTTCATTGCGAAAATTTTTTCCTAGCAAAATTATTCTTTAGACAAACACATCACATTATATGACGCCACAGATGTCGGACAAGGAGTTCATAAGTATGGTGTTGACACAGAAACCTTTTAGATACCAACTTCACTGGTCAGNACCCTTCAACAGTTGTGGGACGCACTGCAGACAGCATGGCTCCAGATACCCGTGGAGACCTATCAGCACCTGATTAAGTCGCTGCCAGTTCGCCTTGCTGCTGTCCGTGCTGCGAAGGGCGGTTACTCTGGATACTAGCAGGTGGTCATGATAATGTGATTCGACTATTGTACTATGCACAAATATTTGACCAACACTTCTCTGAAATAGTGTGGTATGGAAATTGATTGGATGTTTGGACATNTTGTACTATGCACAAATATTTGACCAACACTTCTCTGAAATAGTGTGGTATGGAAATTGATTGGATGTTTGGACATGTTGTTTATTATAATTTATAAGTGTGTGCCAATTTATAAGTGTGTGCCAACTACCAGGGAATGGTAGTTGACACACACACTTAACTTACACCCTCTGGCATAAGCCCTTCCAGACATGACATAGCACTCAAAGGCTAGTTCAAGAAGAAACTGTTTCCTGATACTTATCTTCCTGCAAATTTTGGTGCAAAACCGATCAGGCCAATTAAAAACTAATTTCCATCTTTGACAACTTAAGAGAAGCATATCATCAGCTGGGAACGGCATTTCAAACATCCAAATAATGCTATTACGTTACCTCCTTAGCCCCAAACATTATGCCGTGCCTATCACAAAAAACCTGTGTGCTCATATCTTTGCATTTATTAACCCTTACAATTACCTCAAAATATAGCATTTAAACAATGTTTTATGTCAAAATAAAACGTTTCCATTCAAAATTGTTGTTTACCTAGTATTTTAGCAGAAGTAACAATTATTTGTTACCCACGCACCATCAGTAATTACATGCAAAATCGTCCAACTGCTGTCAGAAAAAAGCAGTAAAACAATGTGAACGAACCCTTACTTCAAATAAATAGATAAATAAATATGCAAAAAACACAAAAATAACAAAGACATTCTGAATTGCTACAGTATTTAATATATAAAATTTTGAAAAGTCTTCACTTTGGTTCGGCAGTGACTAACATAAATTTTATTTTGAGATTTTAACTGGATACTTTCTGTTGTAATTCTGAAGTTCAATACCAACGGAATATTACAAGGATCTAGTCCGGTGCCCGAGGACACCTGCTGCCAATAGTTAATATGAATAGGGAAGTGAGTTAGTAAGTTGAATTCTGATTTCAATACCCCCCTCCCCCAGCCATATTTTGAGATTTACCTTATTGAACTAGATTCTTAACTGTGAGTAGAAAGATTTAATTCAAGATTTTCATCACACAAACCAAGAAAACTATAAAACATTTTCATTTTAATAATAGTCAGATAAAAATTAATATTAATTGTTTTTTTAATCTCAAGATAATGCTAATATTATCAAAGTTAAATTATTTTTGAATAAAACATTTCTTAAAATGTTACACGCACAGCCCTACGTGGTGGTGTGCGAGGTGTGGTGCTCCGCGACTTCACCGATGGCCAGGGGGGCACACGCAGGGTTGCAAACACGCTGCCACATAACAAAGACGCATGCCACAATACGGCTGTCGGTATTGGTGCTGCTTCCATCATTTGAGGATTGAGTGTCTTGGGGACTGCCTCACCTCCCCCACTGTGCTACACCGGATACAAAGAGTCTTCTTGGGCCATGTCAGCTCAGCTATGTAGGCTGCGACGTGAGTCTGGAGCCTGGTATGGCCATCACCTACGAGTGTGCTGAGGCATCAGAACGGCAGGTGACAACACAATGCCCAGCGAGTGTAGTCTGTGGGCATTGGGAGTGGCAAAGTGGGACTGAAAAGAAATTTTGAAATAAAAGGTTCAAGGATTACTCTGTGCTCAGTTTCATTGCAAAAATTTTTTCCTAGCAAAATTATTCTTTAGACAAACACATCACATTATATGACACCACAGATGTCGGACAAGGAGTTCATAAGTATGGTGTTGACACAGAAACCTTTTAGATACCAACTTCACTGGTCAGNCCACAGATGTCGGACAAGGAGTTCATAAGTATGGTGTTGACACAGAAACCTTTTAGATACCAACTTCACTGGTCAGGACGTTCCTTCTCCTCGATACAAGATTCCCGGGAGGAGATAGTGCAACATGCTCGGTTGGATAGTATGCTAAAGACCAGTCATGGCACAGCTCGGGAGTTATAGTCCTCCACGAGTACAAAATCAGTACCGAGTAGGCATGTTGACCACACACTGTCTGTCTAATGAATCACCTAAGCACCGAAACAGACATACAGTCGAGTGTATGAGGAAAATATCAAAAATTTAAAGAGCAATATGTTCGTCCCAAATGGCATTACAACAGAAGACGACCCCGGTATTACGGACAAAGTCACAATCGCAAGGATAAGCGTGTCAAATCTTATCACTCATCTGACCAACAGTCTGCCAAGCAGAATCATAACAAACAGCAATATAACGAGTGTACACCTGACAGGTAACAATATTCAAGATGCGAGCGTCTGAATTATCGGTCAGATAGTTTCTCAGCAGGAAGTCCCTGCAATAGGAGGTGGCGAGACAATGAATAATTGACCCCCAATNTTATCGGTCAGATAGTTTCTCAGCAGGAAGTCCCTGCAATAGGAGGTGGCGAGACAATGAATAATTGACCCCCAACCAGGATGGAAAGGTGAAATTCAACCCTGATGCTCCGGTATTCCGTCCTAATGAACATCCACCATCGACTTCGCGGCACCGCAGCAAATATTCGCCGAGACACAAGAGAAAACAGTCAAACTACATGGGGTTAATGTAGGACGCACTCTAACATTAGTCCGTGAGTTGTGGTGTAGGGTGCTAGAAGAATGTCTGCCAGCAAATCAGTATTGAATTTGTACCATGGCTTTAAGAGAAAACTAATGCGAATTTTCACTGAATGATAGCACCGAAGCAAAAAGTAGCTTTTACGAACCTCTTTTCCCCGAGATAGAGGTGTTTGTTCACAGAGTTCCATGCACTGCTATTTTAAACAGTGGAGCAGAGATAAGCTGCGTTTCGGAAGAGTTTTATCATGCTGTCGGGTGCAGAGGAGTTCGTATTCCTATTTACGCGCAATTGTATGCACTTGTTCATGCTACAGCTACAAACTTGTTGAATAAATGCACGAAATTCGTTCAGGACATACGAACACCCACTGCAGAACTGAGTGATAAAGGAACTCAGTTTACTTCTGTCTGGATGAATGGTTGAACCAAGAGAGGAATTCAACCTACTACTATTTCTGTATGAAATCCACAGTCGAACCTCAGCAAGAGTTTCATACGAGAGCTCGGATAACAGATCGCCCTGAAAATAAAATCATACCAGTGGCAGAAACGAACAGGGAGGGAGAAGACACCTTAGAAAAGATCAGAAATTTGGCGAAGCAGAAACTGCGTAAGGCTGCGGACATTCGAAGAAAAGCAAGAAGACACGTCAAGAACACTACCTGAAGCCNAGCAAGAAGACACGTCAAGAACACTACCTGAAGCCAGGGGAACTTGTGCTGGTACGCACTCATGGTGTTAGTGATCCAGCACAATTTATTACTAAACCATTAATGCTATTATACCAAGGTAATTTTAGAATCAGTCACATGGTTCAACACAAATGCATCAAACTTTAAGAGAAGGATAGCGACAAAGTTTCTAGAAGATTCAACGTTACGCATCTGCGCAGATACCATNATGCATCAAACTTTAAGAGAAGGATAGCGACAAAGTTTCTAGAAGATTCAACGTTACGCATCTGCGCAGATACCATAAAATTATGGTTCCGGAATTTGCAGTAGACGGTAAGCAAAATTTCCCTCAAACAACAGAATGTCAAACTGTACACAGAATCAGGAGGGTCTGTTGGCATGACTGTACATTAAATTAGTCTGTGGTACTAAATATATTAATTTACTAAGGCTGATGGTTTTCATTTATTTTTGCTCCATGAAATATGTAGAGCAACGTTTATCTCACCTGGAGAGGCTAATGTTCGGCTGGAAGAGCAATATATTTGGATGTTAGTTTTGCCGCATTATGGGAATAAGTGCAATTAGCGTAAACCTGATGCAGCTACGCAGTTAAGTTGTTGACAATTTGCCCACCTCTGGAACGTGCTTGGCCTTCAGAACTAACTATTTGTGTGGAGGAAAACAAATCTCTGACTTTGCATAAACTGCTGGGAAAAATTGCAGCTATATGAAAAATGTTTGCATACTTAGAGAATCACAAGAGTATTTAATTCACAAATTGCTTAAATAAAAATGTTACTCTGGTTGAGTTTCGTTTTGCTGCAACTGAAAAGTAATATCTGTTGACGAACAAAATATGGAACTGAATTTATTGATGAGTCGCAGTTTTACTGTATTGAAAATATAAGGCTTTGAAAACTCTTAAAAATCGTCTGACAATTTTCTACGTTTAATCTGAAGAATAAATGAATCACATTTATTGATTATGAGTTTACTATTTGTTCACATAAAAAAACTCCTAAAAGTGGATGGTAGTGCATGGACATTGACACTTGGTTGGAAAGAACATTCGATTAAGTGCTTTATTTTACAATGTTTTTTTTTGTCTGTTAGATGTGATAAGACACCCCTACGTGTGATATGCCTGGACTGCTACCACTCAATTATGAAGTTCTGATGGAAAAGGTTGCTGATCAGATGTACTGCAAATGTTTGGATGGGCATCAGAGAGTGTGAAACACTGTTGAAATTATTTTTTGTTTTAATTACTGACTGTCTTTTTCTTTAGCCTTATTTGTCTGTCCATGTTGTAACAATTACATCCCACCTACATGAACTGGATGAACGAAGGAAGCATCCCCACGCCATCCCCCTTCAGAAGGAAGCTGTGTACATAGAGAAATGCATTATCAATCAAGATTGTTCCACATTACGGAGAGGAATGGAGTGTAAGCCATGTCGGTACTGCACAAGGACACTTTGGGTGTTGACAGTCTTGGGAAAAAAATGTCAGCAACTAGCCGAACTCTGCGTGTAAAGTGAGCAGGACAGCCATCCTGTTGAAGCCACAAAAGTTAATCACAGTGTAAGGTATTCTCTAGGAAGCCTGCATACGCTGCACCATTCAAGTGCTCTTCAAAAAAGTATGATCCTATGACACGATGTCCGAGAAGGCCACACCAAGTATTAAGGCTCCACACGTGCTGGTTATCCACTTGACGGAGCCAATGTGGGTTGCCTGCGAACCTGTAATGGGCATGATGTATGTTAACGTCACCATAACTCTTGAATGTGGCCTCATCAGTCCACAAAATGCTACGATGGAAAGCACGGTCCTTGCTTAGGNAACGTCACCATAACTCTTGAATGTGGCCTCATCAGTCCACAAAATGCTACGATGGAAAGCACGGTCCTTGCTTAGGTACCAGTTGCAGACATCAATGCGCTTAGGAAAGTCACTATTTCCAAGTTTTTGGTGTGGTGCAGCTGTACATGGTACGGATGTAAATGATTATCAGCAAGGATTCTCCACGCTGTACTTTGAGACAATCCCGAGTCGTGGGCAATCCTCCATGTAGAATAATAAGGATTAACTACCATGGCAGCAAGTACATCAACACCTCTCTCGTCTCTCATAGGTCGCCTGATACGGCGTTTGTTGTGTGTCGGTTGCACTAGTCTGGTTGTACACACGCAACATGCAAGATGCTGGAACACATTGTACGAGTGATGGACGTGCTGTGGGTATCTCTCTGCGTACAAACGGGCAGCAGCTCTACAGTTCCAACAACATTCTCCTAGTATCATCAGCATGTCAAATGCTTCATTTGTAAACTGCATTCCATTCAGAAAACAACACCACAGACAGACAATGTCTGACACTGAAACAACACACACAATTAATGGTTGCAATGTAAACCGAATGACTGTATGAATGAACGAACATTCAATTGTCAGTTAACTGACATGCAAAACCTGCAGATCCTGTAAGTGGTAGATGGCGTACCTGCCTGCTGCGTAGTGCTGCATTATTCTCCGCGTTTGCTCGGAAACAGTCTAATACCAACTGCACGAGTCCCTACAGTAAGGCACACAGGTCACTTCTAGTATCAAAGAGTCTCACACTCCAACCGAAAATACCATAATTGAGCACATTATGTATCTCACATGCATAGTTTATGCACAACCAATGATAAGTAGATAAACATGACTGTTTCCGAACAAAAGCTGAGAATAAGGNAATACCAACTGCACGAGTCCCTACAGTAAGGCACACAGGTCACTTCTAGTATCAAAGAGTCTCACACTCCAACCGAGAATACCATAATTGAGCACATTATGTATCTCACATGCATAGTTTATGCACAACCAATGATAAGTAGATAAACATGACTGTTTCCGAACAAAAGCTGAGAATAAGGCAGCACAAAGNTCCGAACAAAAGCTGAGAATAAGGCAGCAAGCAGACAAGCCCTCTACCACGTAGAGGAACTACAGGTTTTGCATGCAAGTTAACTGACAATCGAAAGTTTGATCATTCAGATAGTCAATCATGTTACATTGCATGAAAGACAGAATAAGAGCAGCATGTGGATCCCTCATCAATGCTGAGGTCCGCCGAGCAACCATGAATATAAGACGAAGAGCAGAGTCATGTGTAATATGGGTGGTCGACATTTAGAACACTTCTGAAGAATGTGCGCAAATGAGTGATCCCAGTTCACTGTAGTTCTCTCACACCATAGCGGTATTTACAGTACACCCGAGGTCCTTTTGAATGTACGTAAACTAAGTATGCACTCCAGAAGAATAACATGTTTCATTAATTTCCTTTTGATTATGGTACAAAAAACATGTTTGCGATCAATTGCCATTGTGCATAAACTACATACGTCACAAACCATATGCTTACATGATTAATTTTATTGTGCGTAAACTATGCATGTCAGAAAAAAGGTGTCGTAGTAAATGTGGTTTTCTTTTAGACAATCTATCCAACGATACCTCATACAACCCAAATTCCCATTTGCCATTTCAAAGCTCCCCCCCATCCTCAATTCCCTCCTTCCAGTACATACCGGGGAATGGGATTACTACAAATCAATGAATCATATACGGTATAGTTATCAAAATATTTTTGCGAACCTCCGGTGTCATGTTGTTATAGAGAACAAGGGGTGATATGGATGCTGTGAATCATCCAGTATATTTAGTAAAACTTTATGAAACATGTAAATCTATGTAAATCTAGGTGCCCTCTGTGTGCTATCACTCGTGCTCCAGAAAGCAGATTGGTGCAGATTTTGCAAGAATTTGCTTTTCTGCAGCCATTTGCTGACATGTTTAACATTTTTGTGCATTTCTGCATTTCTCATGGTCATATTTATCCCATTAACTACTTTTGCCCCTCATCTTCATAGCTCTATTCACCATCACATTTTAATGGTATATACTCTAAATTACGTGATGCTCTCATGAAATTCGCATTAATTGTAATTAGTAATGTCCATATACACCATTTGCAATTATTATTTTATGTTTTTTCGGAAAAGCCATGATTATTAATGATTACCACTTTGAAAACAAATGATCCCACACCTGTCTGCTTTTACCACCAATTACAAAAAAACAGCCCACTGTTTACAAACATGTTTTCGCTCATAATCAAGCAGTGGAAATTGTAAACCAAACTAAGTGACAAACTCCTGCTTTAATTTGAAATCTTCTAATTAAAGACCTTATGTTTCTTAACCTCAAACCATAGCACCTTTCATATGAGAAAAGTAACTAAGTTATAAACACTGCTACGTAGTGTTTTCTAAACATATACAGATATAAATGCATGAGGAAAACTAAAACATACACTACTCATCACTTATTTAACTTTACATTACCACAAAATTGACAAATCCGTTTGTAAATAATGGTCTTACAATTTACATATAAAAAGTGGCAGGGTTGAGATCTTACCCGCTCATCTCCGTATGCACGTTCTACAACTCCGTGCGTAGTTTACTAGAAATATTATCATAGTACTTCCCTCTCTCTTTCCGTAAGCACATAAACTTTGACGTCTCTTTCATCCACTGATGGTCGCATTGTCATTTAAAATGTAGGAAAGAAATATGCTGCATGAAGACACTCGTTGCCAAACCAGACACTCCTACACCTATCAAACACACTTCAAAACAAAAATTATGATATTCATTTTAATTACATACACAAGTCGGATGCACAACTACCTGGGACTACCATAGAACAGCCCCCACTACATAGCCATTTAACCCTAAACCGATGATGAATGAGCAGCACAAAAGAATCTTTCAATTGGTCGATATTATATCACGTGGCCAAAAATCTGAGCATTCTGATAGGTTGCTACAGAAACAGCTATTCTGAGATTGGGAGTATGGAAGAGAATTGAATTTCGTCGTACTTGTTGCAAGAATTAACACTTTCAGTGCTGTTTCCTACATATATAATTATACTCAGCACATAACATTACCCAACACAATACAATTTTAATACTGATTAAGGCACTCTAAAGCATGATAAAGACTGACACCTTTAGTGAACACGAAGGTGATTTGGTGATCTGGTGATCACCAAAAGTTAAACTAGTAGGTGAACACCCTATTGTATTTAAGTCCCATGTACAGTAGTATAACCAAAGAGATTTGTAAACATTTTGGAGAGAGGGGTAATGTGGCTAACAGAAAAGCCCAATACCAAAACCAAAAATTGGAGAAAGAAAAATAAATGCTAATTTCCACTGAAATACGAACAAGGAACAATATCACACGGGATCACAATTACTATTCTTCTTGGTAGAGGTCCCATCAACCATGGAGGGAAAGTGAGGCCATGGAACAATGGATAGCAAGGTAGGAGAGGGCTGGTGACCTAGGACATCTAACAGTACACCAAACACTCCAAATCAAATATAACATGAACTGCACGTTCATGAGCTCCTTTGTGCCCACTCTGACTACCACAGTCGTGTTCACTATATAAGACATACCACACCAACGAGCTTGTGGGCACGAGTGAAAAAGTTCATAAATGCATCAGTGTTAATAATTGCAGCAATGTTCATAATAGTGTCAGTGTATTCAATCAGGGTATCTGATTGCAGCAGTGTTCATAATTGCATAAGGGTATTTATTCTGTATTATTAATTGTATCAGTGTACATAATTAATATCATAATTGTCATCATGAAATACAACAGTCACAGCCAGGGACATAGTGACATTGTACACTGTGCGATACCGTGGCTGTTACAATGGAAATGTTTAGGATTAATATAATCATTTTTTTGTGTATATTGTGCTTCAACATTTCACAGCTTATCGTCGGCTGCGCTCAGTTAGCGGAAGCCGGCCCATGCTTCCTCCCAGTTCTCTTCAGCACTTGAATAAATCAATACATGTAAGTCTCTCGTTCCGCAAAGGCCCTCGGTGCTGACATCTTAAGCTGAACTCATATTCAGTGCAATAGACTCCACTTCATGAACCAGATAATTTATTTTATTTGTTATAGCAATGAAGGGAGAACAACGTTACCCTTATTGCAGAGTTTTAACTCAATCGCGTTTCACATTATAAAGCCACGTGTTCACCATTTCCAGGCTGTTAAGGCCACATTTTGTACTAAAGTTGTGTGTGTTCATTAAGGAGTCGCAAGGAATAAATAACACCACAAGCATCATAAGTGTTTCATTTGTAATTTAATTAAGGTCTACGAAGTGGCCTATAGCCTCGACATCGTAT
Organism: Clitarchus hookeri; assembly: GCA_002778355.1. NCBI lineage: Eukaryota > Metazoa > Arthropoda > Insecta > Phasmatodea > Phasmatidae > Clitarchus > Clitarchus hookeri. The sequence continues at coordinate 29,037 of NQII01003552.1, forward strand.
GTGATGGAGTGTTAACCAGAGTCCCCTAGGCTGTCGGCCAAAACGACACTCATTTCATCAGCTCACCACAGGGCTGTGGCACCAGGCACATATTTCCTACATCATCAGCTCTGGTAACACCACGCATAAAGTTGGCTTTCCTAATTAGCGACGAGTATTACTCTGAGCCATTGCTTGACCACGTCAGATAATAATATCGCGCTCAAGAAAAACCGAGCGAGAATGACACAAACAACCCGAGGGTCATGAAAAAGTAGCGTAGGGTAAGAGAAAGGAAACCTCACTCGAACCAGTTGATGGGCAGTTTACAACGAACTTCAATCGCCACTAGTGGAACACTGAAACAAGAGATGGTCAAATCTGCATTATGGGCACTGCAGATATAGGAAGGATTAGGGTCTATATGAAGTTTATACAAATGAGACTGGGATGCATTATGACCTGAAAGGAGACAAAAAAGAAGAGACTGCTTAACTATGGGAACTACAATGATGATCTCCTTGCCAAGAATTCGTAGGAAATAAATGTGCATATAAAGTATTAGAAACCGAAGTATTATTTTCCCACATCTGCTTCCAATGCTGGAAAATTCCCAGTTTAATGTAGGATATAAAATCGAGGGACTTCAAAACATTCTGTATAACACACAATTTCTCAAGTTTATCCACAATCTCATTCCTCTGAATACCTACATGCCCTGGTGCCCAAATGAAGGGGAAAGTGGCATTTAAATGATCCACAAAAACACACTGTTCCCATTTGAGCCATATAAGCACCTCCTTATAGGGAGTAGAAGACAAGGCCATACATGAACTACGTGAATATGATATAACCAGTGGATTTAAAACCTTGAAATCGTTTACATAATGTAAAGCCATGGACACTGCAAAAGCTTCGGCATAATAAATGGTGGTGGTGGAAGGGAATTTAATGAGTCCAAAATATTTATGTGAATAATCAAAATAAGTAGAGCCAACACTTTCGATAGTTTTGAGGCATTAGTGTAAATCAAAGTACAGTCAGGATATCCTCCAGCAACAGTAGCCTTAAATTCTTGTTGAATGACAATGGAAGAAACAGATCTAGTAGGAGATAGAAAGAGAGGACAAGAAAAACAAAACGAAATCTCATACTGCAATTGGTGTAACAATCTAGGTGGAGGGCGAAAAAAGAGTGTTGTCGTAAATAACACTTTTGGTAGAACACAACCAAGGTTGTCAACCGCCTATGTAATACTCCTTATACGAGAACTACGAGTACAGAAGCAATTTTTATCTATTCAACAGCCTATAACGGTCGGACTAAGACACGAGGAAATATTCCATATGCAAGAACATAATGGGAGTAGAAAAAAAAGCACCAAGAATAAGTCTGAGGCAACTGTTCTGAATAGTCTCCAATTTGTTCACCAAAAAGAGCGGCAGCTGCCCAGTAATCGGAATACCATAATCTAAAACAGACCGGATGGTAGAGACATAAAAATAACGAAGAACAAAAGAGCCAGAACCCCAACGGTAATGGGCGAGAGTCTTTAACATGTTAATTCTGTTGCAACATTTACTAATAGTGTAATCAACATAGGTAGTTCAATGAAGAACAAGCTATGTCATAGGAAACACATTCAACACAAAGCAGAATGTCATCAGCATATTGAATAGAACGAGCATGGGAGCCCAGGTGAAATATGATGTCTTGAGTATCTATAGATAAACAGTAAGGAACTAAGTCGATTACCTTGAACCAAACCATTGGACACCTGACGAATAAAATCTGCTCCGTCAGAAACTCTAGGCATATAACGACGGATGCTAAACAAAGAATGTATACATCATGTGAGGGTATATGATAAACCGAGTTTAGAAATTTTACTATAAAGGAGTTTAAGATTAACATTATCAAAATCCGATTCCAAGTCTAAAACACGGTACCTAATACATTCCTGTGAGTGTAAGCGTCCCGAATACGTGAACACAACTCAGCCACAGCATCCAGAGCACTAATACCAGAACGAAAACAAAGTTGTTCTGAACAAAGTACATTCTGAACAAAGTACATAAAGATATTCTAACCTCCAATTAACCCTGTGTTTGACCAAAATCGTTTCGCCAAACAAGAATGCAGTGCCATCGGACGACAAGACTCTGCTGATAGAGGAGATTTGCCTGGTTTCAAAATCGGGACTATTTAAAAATCCCTTCACACATCAGGGATACAACCATAACAGAACACCTTATCATAGAATTGAGCCAACCACACTATAGTTTTTCTAGGGGGGTGGTAAAGGAGACCGTAAGAGATGTAATACAAACCAGGGTTTGTATTACCTGTAGTTTACAAACAATGGCTTAATTCCACAACTGTAAATGCCCAGTAAAAAATCTGATGACCATGTGAAGCCGCATGAGAAATAACTAATGGAGCACCAAAGATAGTATCCTCCGAGATGGTATCAGGGACAATGCGATCCATAAAAACGTGGACTAGTGAGAGGGGGATATGCTGTGACAGCTGTCCCTCTTTACTAGCGCAGAAGGCTGTAAATTTACCCCATAATATACGAGAGTGAGTAGTACGAGTAAGTGAAGCACACAAAGTATTCCAGCTAACCTTTTTATGTACAGACCACAACTTCCGCGCCTGTGCTTGGCATTGCTTAAGATGTAGAAAATTTGCCAATGTAGCCTGCCACATATATTGGTGAAGAGCATTCAAACGACGACGTTTAATCTCGTCACATTCTCCATCCCATTAAGGGGAACCATGTTTCCAACCACCAATACTAAAAGGGCGAAAAGGCATAGAACTTTTAGCGGATTCGAAAAGCGACGCATAAAAGACTTCATAAACCACATTAATGTTAAAAGATGTGATAAGAGGAGGTAAATGTGTAGTTGATTCCGAAATTAAGGAAGAAAATTTGTACCAATCAACCTGATTATATAATATCGGTATCGACCAAACTTAGAGGAAGGAGATGGACGAGTTAGCGAAGAAGTAAGGATAATCGGAAAGTGATCAATACCATAGGTATCATTATGTACCGACCAGGTTAAGCAGCCAGAAGGGTTGGCAGAAACAAAAGCTAAATCAATTGCAGTTGATCGGTAATGTGGAGGCCCGAACCATGAGATAGTGTACCATTCAGTGGAGTAAAAGATGATGTAGGCAAAAATTCTGCCAAATTGCGACCAGAAACATCCTCGAAGGGATTATTCCACATACGATGCTCGCAATTAAAATCACCACCCACAAGTACAGGTTGTGGAAATTGGGAAAAGAAAGAGACCCAATCGTGCTGTGAACATCGAAATTTAGGATGGACATAGACCGAGACGATAGCGATACGGAACCAGCCTAGAGACGACTTAATCGCCACCGCATCAACGCTGTGATTACTGTCAGGATCAGTAGTGTTGAAAACCTCACCAGCATGCGTATCCTTTAAATATATAGACATCCCTCGGTCATCCAGGGGAGACAAAAGGCCGAAATGATCATGTAAAGGGGGTGGTACGTAACATGCGAGTTTCAGACAGGAGAGCAACATGTGTAGAATGAGTGTCCAAATAATGATGGAGGGGAAATCTATTATACCGAGCCATATGGCGCAAAAAATGTGGGGGAAACAAGGGTATAAAAAAATAGGAAAAGGAAAAGCAGGCACACTCACATCTAAAAGACACGTTTCCTTATAGAAGAATTTGAATAAATAATTTTAAAAAACTCTCCCGGTCCAAATTATAAGTCGCGTCTTTTTTTGGCTATGGTGAACATATGCTCAATTGAATCGATCAAGGAATTTAATTTGTCTTTATTAAGTCTATGGACCTCACACACCTAAGCAGGTGGAACCACGTCAGGTAGTGAGGTAGGAACAGGGAAGAGAAAATTGTCGACAGCATCCGGTTTGAATTGAGCATAATAGTCTCTAATATTAAACAAAGGGGCAACAGTGTTAGAAGTCATGGGAGGTAGCGCCAAGTAGCAAATTGTAAGCCATCGGACCACACTGTGACCATTCGAGAGGTTTGGATGGAGCCCTGTGTAGCTAGCCAATATATGTAGTCGGGAAGGCCAGAGGCAACGACGAGGGAGGGAGAACTGATGATGTGGGCAGAGGTGGAAGTTGAGTGAGTGAGGTCAGTGGGGATGTAATTGGATACATAGGCTGTGGTTGTAGCACCGGAACCTCCCGGAAATAAGGTTGAACTTTAGTTTTGGCATCAGCATTAGAAAGGTTGTATTATGCCATAACACATTTGACCTTATAGGCCATCTTACAAACTATACATTTAGACTTATAATTAGCCAGGTGCTGACTAGAACAGTGCATACAGAAAGGTATATCCACAGTGGGACAATCGACTACATCATGAGGTTGGGATCAGGCAGGGCAGCAAACACTTTTGTCATCGAAGAGCCATGAATCCCCACGCGATTACTTTTTGCCTGACCACTATCATTATGAGCTTGACAAACTGATAATTTCCTGTTGTGCACAGTTTGTTCATCGACATCCATTGCTTAACTGTGATCAATATTTATGGATCAGAAACACCAACTCGACCACATTACCTCCATCTAATCCCTGCACGCCACTCACAGCAATCCACAAGCCAATTATCACTCAACGATAACTCACAAACCAATGCACTAACACGATAAAAGAAAATACAGGACAGCTCGCCGATTGTGGCGAGACAAGAGACAGAGCTACGCTCTCGCTGTCTGGTGTGTTGGAAACCTTCGTAGATCCAGCGCAACCATATAAACATATGTCACGGCACGTCGTTTTAAGAAACAGAAAACTTACGAATTAAGAGAGACTCGAAAATGTTTTAAAGATAAAAATGTCCGGCAGAATATGTACAATTTATAACTTTTAATAATATGGTTTAAAATATTTTCGATATCATATTTTAAATTTCAAAAGCACAGAAACAAGTAGGCAAACACTGTATTCAAGTAATGTACATATAACTAAAAAAAATTCAAATTATTTTTATTTATATCTGATAACAATTGTTCAATAAATGTCAGCTACACGACTTGGAAAATATTTTTTTAAATTTATAAATTGTTTACAATGTATTTGCAGACCATTTTCCTACTGATTCCGTCAGGAATCCCATTTCACTGAGTCAAGGGAATGAAAAAGACGACTATAGTAGCAACAAAACCTGAGCGGCCGGGGATAGTAATGCTGACGTCGTCCGGCGACTATAATTAGAAAAATCAAAATAATTTACAGAAAACGGAATATATAGCTGGGGTATTCAGGCTCCCCAGCACATCTTAGTATTACCTTTTTACCTCGTATGAAGGATGCTTCCTTGAGCTGTCGATGACTTCCTGGATAGGGCCAGGACCCGAAATACAACACTAAATGAGAACTAACAAGTTTCGGTTAACTCAAGTAAATTGTATTGCCGAATAGTGTACACAGTTACATGTATGCGATGCAAATTAAAGCGGACCTGACTCACAAGGCCTGCCAGTGGCCGTAACTGTACAAAAAGGCAAAAAATGGCGCGAAAACTTACAAGAGTAATTAAAAATCCGAGGTCGGTAAATTGAGCTGACAGAGGGGTGTTGCGAATGCAAGGAAGACTGTTGGTAAAATAAATAAAAGTTCCAGTTAATTATGTTAACCTATTGCAGTTAAGTGTTAAGAACAATGTATGAAAGTACCCCGCGATGCGATGTATGTGCAACACCTATGACCGTTGGAATCTGACTACTGGGGGTAGAGCTGGTGAATCGCGTTCTCGCCGAGAGCTCACGCCATCCCGCGAGGTATCTTAGTTTACTGACCTCATTACATAAACACGTTAAACATACAGACAATAGGACCCTTCAACGTTCGGGTAGGACATCCCTTAGCTTCAGGAGAGTTAAGAGTTCTTTATTAAGCACTAATTTAAATACAAAACATGATTGTGTTGCACCTTGCAGAGAACGTGGGAAATTTAGGTATGTTAAGTTTTGGGGCATTCTATGACCGGAACAGTCAGGTTGAAAGAAAGACCTGTTATTTCCCATGTCACTAATTGGCTTAATTAGACACACTATTACACTCGGAAAATTATATAGAACTCTTCAAATACCCTAGCCTTGCTACTCTACACCTCATTAAATATGCACATGACATGCATTTATTCTGTGATTACTTCGCAATCCCTTAAGGGCGAATTTCAGTTACATTTACCCATGGGCGATAAATTCTAATGCTATTTAACACACATTCTAACACTTGATTCCTATCCTAATTACACAGATTTCTCTAGGGACACACAGCCACTCGGTTGGATCACAAGGTATCTGGTTATGACCCTTTCTCAAGTGAACGATGCGGACATGCATCGGGATGCACGACGTGCGTGTTCCACGGACTGCACTGGTGCAGCGACTGTGGGCCGACGACAGTGACCGTGCCAGACCACGCAGGAGTGGTCACGTCAGTAGTAATAAATTAGTGTTTAATAAGCACACAGTAATTTGTATATAAATATTACACTATATATAGACTCTTCTGCTACCTCAAGTAACTTCTTAAAATTTTTTGAAGCAAACCTTAAAGTCATTTGCAGAACCAATCTAGAAATTATTTTCTTTGGAGACTATAACATTAATGATTTAAAAGCAAATAATAAAAAAAAAGAAATGAATTTGATAATCCACTCAGTACCTTCAACCTTAAATCCACAATAAACTTTGCTACCAGAATAGAAGAAATCAATCAGACAGCAATTGTTAACATTTTCATTGATAGTAATGCAGTTGCAGAGTGCCACTATCTCCCAGTAATAAACGGCCTATCGGATCATGATGGGCAAATATTGATTCAGTCTTCCATTACAATGCATTCCAAAAGCATTTCCTACAAGAAAATACGACATTTTTCGCTGGAAAATGTCTCACTATCCAAAAGTAAGCTTAGCAGGTATCAATGGTCAACGTTGTATACTTGTACCGAAATAAATGAACAATTGTACTCTTTTCTTAACCAAGTTCATTGTTTTAAAAATGTTTCCCACAAAGACTCTTCCACAGTAACACAATTCCATAGAAAAAAATGTTGGCTCACCAAAGAAAGAAAAATTTCCTGTGAAAACAAAAGAAAACTGTACAAGGCCGCCAGAACCAACACCGCAGACACAATGAATCACAACAGGAAATTCTGCTAAATTTTGAGTAAGGCAATAAAATCTGAAAATAAATAACTCCTGTAAGGTCATTCGAATTCTCAAAACAAAATAAAAATTACACGGAATACTGTAAAAAAAAAAAAAAAAAAAATTACAGGAAAAACAACAGAGCAATGACCAGTTGTAAACAGAAAAGTAAACAACTGTATCCCCTCAGACCCTAAATTAATTGCAGATACATTTATCTCATACTACTTAAATATCGTAGAAAACATGATTAACAAATATTTCATATTCCTCCACTCCAGGGCACTGAATACTCTGCTATATATTCTGCATACACAACTCGAAAAGAACTGTGGAAAACAGTCAATTCTTTGCAACCAAAATTATCAACTGGCTATGATGGCATTAGCTGTAGGTTATTAAAGCATTGTGTTTTTGAATTCAGTGTTCTGTCAAGCCATATTTGTAATATCATCTTCAATAAAGGATCGTTTCCAGACAGACTGAAATTTTATTTGCCTGAATCCCCGAACAAGATCAAGGTTTTTACCAAGTCAGAGGATCCCCTGCAGTTTTTTTATTGAGGACCTATCCCATGGGGTCTTTTCTCATCCCTAAAGAGTTGCCCTTCCATAAGACCTTGGTGTTTTGGTTGGAGGGTGTAATAAAATTTCCTGATATTTGCTTTATTTATTTAATTTTTACGTTTATTTTACCAATCAAGTTAAAGCAATTATATTCCAAGTGAAATGTTGGTTTGAATTAGGATTGAATTGGTATTTATTTAAAGATGAGTGTTGCTTATAAACTAGATGCCATGTGTTCTACCTGTCCCTTTTTTTTATTAGTTTTCTGCATATACCTACCCCCACCTAGGTAACATATGCGCCTAGATGGGGTTTCCCTACTTGATTCTATGTGGCCCGTCTTAACCTATCAACGGAGTGGCCATGAGAATGTATTCTACATATTATTTCCTGTGTGGGGATTGAGGAGTGCCAGATTACGATTGTTGTAATTGGGTGACATGCAGGTGAATGTGTAACAAATTCAATAATCATGCACGTTTGATATAATTATTACTGGTGTTTTTTTTGTGTGTGTGTAACTGCTAATTTATTGTATGTCTAATAATTGTGGTTTGTGATCTGGAGGATATCCGCCATTGTTCAGGGTTAGACCCCTCCGGCTAGCGTTGCGCTCGAGGGTGATACTAACCACAGGCATTGGCCCTGCCAGGCAATCCCTACTTTGAGTCTTCCCCACCAGATCGTCCCTGTGGATGATATGGATTTAAGAGTTCGTTATTCTGTTTTTTGGATGTTGACATTTTTCTTTCTGTTGTTACTGCATCCTATCTTCTTGCGTCTGGATTTGCTGCATATTGTCCTGTCTTATTCTTGCCCGGTGGGTAATCTGTAAATGGATTTTTCCTATTTTGAATTTTGGTCTTGTGTAAATTTTTTTTTCACCTCAAGGTACAAGTGTCTTTTTGTCACTAGTTTAGTATTTGTTGAGGGCTTTGACAGATGAGTTCCTATGGTTTGCAATTGACTGATACAAGTTTTTCTGCAAGTGTTTAATTCTGTCTTGTATTGTGTTCATATTTGCTCTGTGGTGTATTTATTCTGTTGTTGTGCCTCTTGGTGCTGTTAAAATTGTGCGTAGTATTTTGTTTTGGATTGTCTGAAGCTTGGCCCCAACTTGGGGTCCACAATGTGACTTTGCTTTATTGCTTCGACGTGTTGTTGGATATCATTATTTTTTTTATGAACGGTGGGGAGGAAGACAATTTTTTGCGAAGATCCCTACGGGAATCTTTAAAACCAGAACAGCACGACATCGCTGCTAATTGTACCAGGCGGCACCGGCTTAGTAAAGCATCTAATAGTGAAGGGGAAGCAGAATCCGCATTTACCGTTACAGCACGTGAAGCTGGTTTACATGCAGGTGAAAATACAAATAAAGATAACACACCAAACAGCTCAAATACAAAACCTGATCCCAGTATAAAGTAATTGGTGAAAATAATTCAACAAATGCAGGTTAGTTTACAAAATAGAATACAGCAATTACAACAGCCCAACACTGAGATGAGGGCAGAACTTAGCAAGACTGTAGAACATATTATAAGTAATGAGGTTAAGTCAGAGCTTAAAACTATACAATGAAGTTTAACAATGAAAAGCACACAAGATGAACAATTAGCACAGTCCTTGCTACTCTGTTACAGGTTACTAGTTTAAAAGACTCAAAATTAGTCTGAGCGTGTTGAATTTGTCAGTGTGCAAGCATGTGTCAGCAACTTTGAGATTACAGTAGATGGAGATTACAGTAGAAACTTCCAAACATGTCAAAATTGAGACATTTATATTATACGTGTCTTGAACGGTTTCCTGTTGATACTTTAAATGTTCTTGCATAGTCGTCGTGCTTCTACGGGTTAGTTGCACTGACATGAGCTGCTTTGTAATTGCACAAACTTAAAGGGATCTGGGCCTGGTAGTGGGTGCACACACTTTGAGTACAGACATCCTACTACGTCGCTGGAGACATGCGAGTCTATCAGCCCACCGTCACGCCACAGTTGGCGGGGAAAAGCCAATGCGTGCCCAGTTAATCTTGGCTGGGGTTAGCCGACCACACAGCAACCTCCTCTTCGCCACGTGAGGAAGGGATTAGCCGGCCGAGCAGATGTACGGGTGGTGTCTGTCATGCACGCACGCACCATGATGCTAGCTGCCGCCTTCCTGTCTCGCCTACTGGAGAGGGGGGGGGGATGGAGATGATTCTTCCCGTTGGCAGGGTTGAGCATGGTGGTGACAAGGCTGGCTAGCAGTCACAATGTTGTTTCATCTTTCCTGCCTCAGCATGCAATTTTCACAAGCTGATAGTGGCACCACTCACTTCAAGCGTGGAAATTAAATTAAATGCCAGAATTTTTAAATTTTGGCCGAAATTATGCAAAATTTTTATTAGAGTTTGTAGCACACAAAATTGCGCTTGAAATAACGAGGAGAGATTCACACTCAAGTTAGGCATAAAAATGGCGAAAAGGAATATTGCACAAATGGTTAGGAAAATTAGGAAAATTGTGGCAACACGAAAGGACATTTGACAGGGTGTCGTGGCCTCAGGGGCGGGGTAAAGGCAGGTCAGGCTTGCGTACTGAGGGTTTTCAGTCGTACAGGTTTAAAAATGGGCACCAGGTACTGTAGAGGATGATCTGAAGGAGGAAGTGGGCTGTCCACCAAAGTGGTTGCTCCTGACATCCCTGTTGCTTTGCTGGTGATAATGCTGATTGCTGAGTAATCCAATTTATGTACTTACTAAGAGAGTTGGTACTCTCAGAACGCCAGTACAGCAGGGCGAGGCTGTTCATCGAGCCATCGCACATGCCCAATAGCACTGCAATCCATCATTGCACATGTCATGCTTATGTTACGTAAAACAGTATTACAAGTGATTAAGTTTCAGGATAACCCAGTTAGTTATGCGGTCATGAAGTAACTGGGCATGAAATATAAAATACGCTAGATACTCTCTGCTGTATTTACTCAAGTGACACTTCCTTGGTTGAGGTACTTACATATTAATGACAGTTGAGGCATGTCACCAGCCTATACGGTACAAAGGAAAGCGCGTGGCTCTGAACACAAATTTAAGTTCTACATCCGATTATGTGTTAGAAACGTATTTACAAAACATCACGATTTAAAAATTAGTTTTGAAAAAGTTATTGAATGAAAGGTTTATGTTTGAAACGCCCGCCAAAACGCGCCTGCTCACTCCATGACGTCACAAGTCAGATACAACCTCGACCGCAGCATTTATTTACTTCAGCGGTGGTGCGTATTTGGTTAAATAGAAATTGTTTGAAGTAATGGAAAAAGAAAATAAAATGTCAAGTTTACCAAAATTATTGAAATGGTTTATTGTACCGCAGTGTACTAGTACATCTCGCAAAACACCTGATAAAAAATATTTGTTAGTTACAAAAAACGAAACAAACAGGAAGACGTGGTTTAACGCAGTTAGGCGAACCATTGAAAATGTTTCGCCAAAATCAGTTTTTTTTTGTTTGCAAACACCATTTTGACATACATAATTATATTTAAGGTGTTTATGTTTTCCCTATGTAAGTAATTTTAACACTGAACTTCTTAATATCTGCTATTTACATCTGACCCTAACCTTCATTACGGTACTATGGTATTGTTTAGTACGCACCACAATGCGTTTAGCAATTCGTATGTGATGTAGACGTGAGCATAGAAAAATATGTTAACGTATTTCATAATAGTAAAGGCATATAAATATGTTTACAAAAAATTTAGTCACACAATGTAAATTTTACATTTTGTAAGATTATACATTCCAACCAAGTTAGGCCTAACATACAAAATTTGGTATAGATTTTTTAGATTAATTTTTATTACTTCTAGCATTTGTTTCAAGAGCACAGCTATCATATTAAGGCTATATTCACATTGTATGCCTAAATAATAACATGTCACAATGTTAAACCATGAAAATTAAACATTAAATTATTTGGGTGGGGCTCATGAGTCCCTCTTGCAAAAAGTTGGGTTTATATTATACAGTATTTCGAATATAGCAATTTCTAATAAATTTAAGTTGTTTTGATTTTTCTCTAGTTAGTTTTCAAAAGCCTAACAATTTAAGTTAAATAGCAACTTAATTTGACGTGAACCGCACGTTCACGAGTCCTTTTGCCCACTGACTGCCACAGTATGCCCACACCAGACGCACCACACCGACAGACTTGTGGGCACGAGTGCATTAGTGTTTATTATTTATTCAGTTTATTTCGTCAGTGTATTTGTCAATAGTGTCAGTGTGTAATTCATTTATAATTTGTTTTGTCATCGGAGACAATTTGCCCAGCCACAGCCAGAGACATGTGACATTCTACATTTGGCAATGCTGTGGCTGGTGCAATGAAAACATTTAGAATAAGTGTTATCATTTTTATTATGTATTTGTGTAATTGTAATTATGTTTTCTTGTGTTAATTTATTCATATCATTCTCCATCCCATAATCATCTTTCAGTGCATATTATGTTTCACTGTACTACCGCATGGCGTCGGCGGCGTCTAGGCGGCAGAAGCCGACGCACATTTCCAGCAGTATTCGCCAAGACTTGGACGAGCTCGCACGTTAGGCTCTCCCACGCCGCAGAAGCACTAGCAAGGACATCATCTGTCGAATAGTATCCAGTCGCATCCACAACATCATAAATCATTATCATCATATATTTTATTATTTAACTTGCATAGTGTCTGGGGGAGAGCGACGTGATTATTTATTGGAAATCAAAAGTGCATCTCGAGACTCAGGTTATAAGACCACGTGGTCGCTTGTAGTTCCGGGCCATTCAGGCCACATGTCTTCTGTGTAGTTGAGTGTACATAACAGGGTAATAAATACCTTCACAACCAGCACCACTGTTTTTATTGATAATCAAGTACGGCGTGCGAGGTGGCCGACAACCTCAGCAGAGTGTGTATGACGGAGTGTTACCAGAGTCCCTAGGCTGTCGACCGACGACCCTACATGTCATCAGCTCACCGCAGAGCTGTGGCGCCGGGCACCTACATTTTACTTAACAACTCTGGGAACACCGCAAATCAAGTTGGCTTTATCGTCGTATCCCAGCTTGGTCACGTCAAATTTTTACTTTCAAAAAACTAAAATGCATGTTTTTAGAAATGTTTATCAAGGACGATATTACTTTCATATTTGCCCTTCTACTTTTTTTTAAGTTACTGAGATGGACGTTACAAAAAATTACGAGACTAGGACCACAGAAATTGACACTAATTAGCTTACGCGTTTTACGCAAGTAAGCTGTGCTACTTTTATAACCCTTTCTCTTAAATAAACAGAAAGAAAACAGCTTTTGAGAATAAAATAAATTCTTAAGCTTTTATTACGGATTTTCTTTGCTGTATTTAATCTTATCCCAGGTATTAAGTGTTTATCAAACTACCATATCTATATTTTCAGCTTATGTGTATAGTTCTTACAGTTTAAAAATAAAGTGCAGGCACAGCTATCGTGACGTCAGAATAATAAAAGGTATATTAGGTACACAAACCATAAGAAACAATATGATAAGCAAGTTATTTTTTAAATAATTTTTTAGTTTCTAAACACTATATTTGAGGCCTCAATATAGTGATTATAAACGAGGTGGAACGCGGAAATACAGGTTTGCCGGCCGGCAGCTGCTCGAGAAGTCGTACGGTGTTGGGTAGAGACTAGCGTGCTAGCTTTAGGCCTACTGTCATCATACTGCTCGTTATGTGACATTTGTAAAGCGAAAAAAGTTTTTTATGAATACTGAAACGTGGTTTAGAATCCAGAAATATTTGTAACCATCTTTCTCAACACAACATTACGTTTCATTTCTAAATAATGTAGTTCATTTATCACAGACATCAAGCATGGCGCGCAACAACACAGTACGCTCACTGCAGTCGCCGTCATTACAATTGTGTTATTCTTATGAATGTAATATCTATTCCATATTTTAATTTCCTACTTTGAATCTTAGCAATCCCAAACATAAACACAGATGATAATAATAATAATAATACGTAAATCAATAAAACGTACAAACAAATAAGTTTTAACATTTGATGTAGGCCTACAGTCGCTTTGAAGATCACGACTGTGCGATATGAGACACGTTCTTACTAGAGCTGGGTGGAATCCCGACTTTTTTAAGTTTGTTTTTAATGTTTTATTTATTCACTCTACAGTTTGTTTACGTAGTTCGTTAGAAGCTATATGGATATAACTAATAGTGGTGAGAAGTTCAAAGCGCCTATCTGGCATTTTTACGAAAAAATGCTACACAATGTGTCAGCAAAATGCAAGGCTTGCTCTAAAATATTGAAAACAAATTTTGGTAGTACATCTGGCCTTCTAAGACACATTTCTCAACATCCTGTGTTCAAAAGTGAACTTGATAAAATGGAAAAAACACGGAAACCAGACAGGGACACGCAAACTGACATCCTAAATGAAGCAGCAGAACCAAGACAAAAACAGCTTCGCTTTGATGACACTTGTAAGTTGCCATCTACTTGCGAAAGGGCTACGAAAATAACATATAATATAGGTGAATGGATAGCTAGTGCCATGTTACCGTATAGTGTCATTGAAAACAAAACATTTCAAGAACTACTCAAAGTGGCCCAACCAGTTTATTCAGTTCCATCCAGGAATACATTTTCAAGGAGGATAATACCCGAGTTATATCGAAAAAAGAAGGCAACAATTTCGGATCACATAGCTGAGGCAGTTCTTGAAGCCAAGGTCACTTCATTTTCCTTCACATGTGACTTGTGGACTTCTGCCAATAATGAAGCCTTCATGTCATTGACATGCCATTTTGTTAGAGGCTTCAATGTGAAGAAATATTGCCTGGGATGCTACAGCTTTCCTGGAGGACACACAGGCGAAGCAATCGGTGAAAAAGTTCACAAATGTTTGGACGAATGGAACCTAGCAAATTTACAAGATGATGTAGAGTTATACATTGTGGGTGATTATGGACGNTGCCTGGGATGCTACAGCTTTCCTGGAGGACACACAGGCGAAGCAATCGGTGAAAAAGTTCACAAATGTTTGGACGAATGGAACCTAGCAAATTTACAAGATGTTGTTTAGTTATACATTGTGGGTGATTATGGATGGAACGTCAAGCTGGGGCTGTCACTCTGTAAAATTAAATTTAACAAACTGCAGTATTTTGCCATTACACTGCAATTAGTTTTGCATGATGCTGTTAAACAAAGTAGTGATATCTGTGAAGTTTTATAAAAGTCACGGTCTATCGTTGGGCGGTACAAGCTCAGCGCAAGAGCAACTCAGCGGCTTCATCAAATTCAGGAAGAACTCTGTCTTCCTGTGACAAATTTAATACAAGACTGTCCAACTCGCTGGAATTCAGAGTTTTTGATGTTAAAGAGGCTGTTGGATAACAAGAGTGCACTCTCTCGTCACTTACCAGAACTCAATATGGACAACCTAATGGTGAGAGTGGAATGTGATCGACTGCTACGTGGAAATACTGCAGCCAATGTACGATGCAACAGTTCAGCTTTGTGGTGAACGTACACCATCAGCATCAATGGTCATTCCCATTATTTGTTCAACAACACCATGCTTGAATACGTACATTGAAGAACATGGGAAAGTAGGGCCTAGAGGAGCATTTGCTTTACATCTACTTATGGCCCTTAAGACCAGATTTCCTTCATAGGAAAGAAGTGAGCCCTATTACATAGCCGTGCTGGTGGATCCCAGGTTTAAGGCTGCGATTGTCGCTCCTGAAGAAAGGACTCTAGCAAAGAACACACTAGAGAGGAAATTGCAGCAAATGAAACAATCAAAACCTGAACCAGGTTTGCTTAGTATTTTATTGATTTTCTTACAGTATCCTTAACTGATGTCTCTTTATGAAAAAGTAGTTGAAAACTGTTTTGTGTACAAGTGTATGCCAGTAGGTAAAATGCACTAGTCTTAGCTTCTTGGAGCATGTGCTATACAAAACTAATGCACAATTGTAATTTATCTTTCAGCAACACCTCCGGTGTGTAAAACTACACCAAAATCCACTTCTTTATGGGGTTCCTTTGATGCACTTGCAAACTCGGCAACAGCAAGCACCACAGTCTCTGAAATAGAAAGTTATTTGAATATGGCTACCATCCAAAGAAATGATGATCCACTAAAATGGTGGAAAGAAAAAGGTTGTAATACGTTTCCTAATTTATGCAAAGTGGCTATGCATTATCTGGGCATTCCTGCCACAGAAACTGCTAGCGAGCGTGTTTTCTCGTCTGCCGGAAACATTGTTGAACCAAAAAGAATGTTGCTCGCATCAGAGCATGTAGAAGAACTGGTTTTTCTGCATGAAAATGAACTAATTTAATTTATTTGTATAAAATTTAAGTATAATTAAACTCCTACAGTATTTGTGTGGTAGTGTCAAAACTTAACAGTATGTATTGTAATAGTATACATTTTATTGTGAATTGCATAATTTGACATAATACCTTAATCTTTAAGTTTTTATTTGTACATTTCGTTAATTTTCTAGCATATTGAAAAATTCCCAATCCCGACCTGTTTCCCCGGGGGAAATTACTTTTCCCGCCCGAAATTTTCCCGAGCCCAAATTACCTTTCCCGCCCAGCTCTAGTTCTTACCTCTGTAATTTTACGCCTCTTTTTTCAGGTTACACAAAAAAAAAATGGGAATTTAAGTAATCAAGTAGCATATCGGTATCTACTCGTGGCAGATTATCCGACTGCGCTTTCACAAAGTTGCTTTCCACTTTAGTGCTGCGTGTTTGCAACGTGCCAGGGCCGACTGCCGGCGTGTGACTAGTGACGTCAAACCAACGAGAGAGCATTCCGCATTCACGTGACAGCGGCCGTGAAAGTTACTGTTTTAATACTAAAATAACTTCGTAAAAACTAATTTTTATGCAAAAAAAACGGAGAATTTTAATTTTAATACGCATATACATGTGTGTTTGTATCATTTTCAACTCTATTTGGGAAATTTGCATGTAGCCCATTGGTATTTGAAAACTTTCAGAATAAAAATGCCAGCATGTCTGGTGTTACGGTTTTGATGGCGTCCGTAATTCTCGTTTTGAGGTCGTCAATGTTAGCCAGCAATGGTGGACGAAACACTTGATCCTTTATGTAGCCCCATAGAAAAAATCGCACGGGTTAAGTTCCGGGCTTCTTGGGGGCCAGTGATGAAAATCCTGGTCACCAGCTGCTCCTCGACCAATCCAGCGTTGCGGCAACGTCTCGTTCAGGTATCCGCGAACAACTAGGTGCCAATGGGGTGGCATCCCCTTCACATTGACATGTTGAATGCGAGCTCGCTACCCCCTCACCACCTCAAACTGAGTTACGAATGCCATCCAAACCATAACACCGGACATGCTGACAACAGAATGGAACGAGTTTGATTATCACGTAGATGTCGTTTGGGCCACTCGTGGTGGTCACATTGAACATTTATGAATATATGGTAAATAAACTTCACGGTTCCTTTGATTTGTCAATCAAGGTTGTAGGTTGTTTTCATATTAAAGACCTTCAAAGTTGAGGTATTCTTTTATACTCATCCTGTACGATGATAGTGTGAAATAATGCTCAGTATAAGACAAACAAATGACTAAGTTTAATGCCTCCTGGGAACATACATGCAGTTCGATAATAATGTGGACTGGACGAGAGATGTGGTTTCGAGGGAGACTGCGACGAGATACAGAGCAGTCAGGCATCGTAGAATCCGCTGACAGGGAACCTGGTGAGGTGGTCACGCAGCACGGACGGGAACATGGCAAACACCTGGAAGCGCTCACCCATCTGGTCCGGGTCGACCATCATGTGGTAGCCGGACAGCAGTCTGTCACGCTGCTCTGGCAGGCATGACCCCAGGAGCACCTGCCGCAGTCCACCATTGTGGCAGCACGTCCCCACCATCTCATCCACACACATGACCAAGTTACTCATCACTGTTCAGTATATATTCCATCAGGCTCTGTGAAACTACTACAAAATTTAACTGATTCTCTACTTTTTACATGGGGGCTAAATGAATGTGCTACTTGCATGCCAACCGTTCACTCTTATTTGATTCACAGAGAATCATGAGTCTTCATTTTATGCATACAGCAAACCCTTTTAATATTTTTTTCTAAAGGGATCCATAAATTTACTATCCAGGGAATTTGATTAATATAGTCAAATAAATTCCATGTCTACAGACCAAGTGTAAAAGTATCCTCGGTTATTAAACATCAAGCCATGGCCATCGGGGTACATTTAACAACATACTCTAGTGTTCATATTGTGCAGTTGTTTGACAGAAAAATCTTAAAAGACATGCTAGTAACCACGAGGTACAACAAGTTACTTCAAAAATGTTCTAATTTTGTTTATCATTACCTGAGTTTAAAGCCATCAGTTGAACATGTGTCCGTTGTTAAGGTATGTTTGCAGCACTCCACATCCACTGTCACCCTTCATTGGCTCACTGTGTGTGCTACTATTTGACCTGAGTAATACTCAACCTGCCCTTGAACTGGTCTTCGCTCTCTAATGCATATTTTTAAGCCTTAGTGCTTGCTGTTACATGATGTGCCAAAATCAGTTAGGTAAGTTTTATACTGATCACAAACTTCCTGATGAAACAATACGTCTTGTCTATGAGAATGAGTTGTTACTCTCTAATCTGGATATGTATTTTATTTTGGATTTCACATTACATGCGGCCAATTTGTGGTTAACTGAATATTTATAAAAATTATATTATCAGATCATGAAAAGTAATTTCAATGTCTTAAATGCTGGTGTAATCAGTGGCTTAGAATAAAAACCCAGAATCTCACATTTTTGGAAAAAATTATTTTTGATGCGGGTTGGAAACCTCCTATCTCACACTTTACATTACTCCTAATGACAAAGAATGCATATCTTTAATTTATTTGCAGGTCTGTAAAATTAGATATACAAGGATTTTAGACCAAAAGTATCAAAAAATCATTTTTGCCCAAGATGTGAGATACGAGGTTTTCATTCTACGATATCGTAATGTTTAATTAGCGGCCTATCACATCACTTGTACATCAGTGTGTGAACGGGGGCAACAGTGGCACAAGTATATTTGTAACTATTTCACAGTCTCACCTGAAGGCTACTGGTTACCTGAGGTTTGTTTGCGTGGAGCACTATTCCTGCTACCTGAGAGCAAGCGATACTTTACTTTACATGAGCAGCGAAGTAACTGAAAGAGCAGTTGCTCTGCCTGGGATGACATGAATGGCAAACAGCAGACAACTAGCATGTCGGAAGTAAATTAATTTATTTTATTAGGAAAATGATGATGGTGATTACTGCCCCTGTATAGTTTGCGTCTGTCAAAAATTCAGGTACTCAGGATAACTTACTTTTGAGGTTAAATGTGATGTCATTATTTTCATTAGCAAGTGCATCATTACAGTGAATTTCTTACAAACATCTCATCACCAATTTATGTAAAAGCATATTACTTTTTGCAATCACCACTCTCAAGATACTTTGACGTTTATAATTTTAATTTGGCAGTTCTTTCTTTACTATTGCTCATTCTACTATTGCTGCCGTGCCTTGGTGAGCAAGAGCAGAAATATCTGGTTTTCATAGCAGAAATAGCAACTGCTATTGCCACCCGAACAGCATACGAAAAATGCTTCCTGCAACAGGAACACCAACTAGCAGACTAGCAAACCACACACACACCTCAGGTTTACGGCAGAGTTAGTTGCCACACGTCCGTCTAAGGAGAGACCGTCAGCAGAGACGAGGAACTAGGCCGGTCTCTCGGCACCAGCTGTGAACGTGTCTGTGTTGTGGGAGGATGTACAGTATCTACCGTCACGGTATAGTCACCTGCAGCCTGGCGCTGATGCCCATGCGTTGCAGGAAGGATGCCTGTGGGATCGGGCCCAGGGTCAGACAGTCCCCTGCGCAGCTCCTCAGGTACGAGAAGTCTACGTCGGCCGTCAGGTCTGCGGTTCCAGGTGCCTCCAGTGGGTCGTGCAGCTGGTGCCGTCTGAAAGCCTGCCGACATCACGTTGAGTCGCTACGGCTGTTTCCTTCACCAACACGTTGATACCACGGAAATAAACACTTGAAGGATTCACATGTGAAATTAATTTGGCATCTTATTAGAATGACAAGTACTGTAAACTTTCCACAAGCCTGACTGCAAATTTATTCTAAACACAATGTTACAATCACACAACCACAGTTGGCTCTAAGCTTAGGCCATCACTTCAATCCCAGACCTGAAATATTTTATTTTCAAATTTTTGGTGTTGCTGACAATTTTAAGACAATATAGCAGTAGATTGAGATCCACCCATTTACCTCATTCCCAATATCCTCAATAGGCTACTTTTACATATTTGCAATCACTTCAGCTACCGTATTTATCTGAATACAAGGCGACCTTGATTCCAAGGTGACCCCTTACTTAATTGTCAAAATGCCAAAGACAAATTTTTTTAAACAAAATATTTTAATTCCTTGTCTATCTCACATTTTAGAGAAACTATTAGCCAATTAAATTTATTTTCAAATAAAAAAGAAAATTACTTTAAGTTGTTATACATTCAAACAAAATGAAATGTAAATAGGCCTACTTAATATTTCCTGATTTAACACATACAGCGTACACAGCTTCTAAGTCTCATCACCTAAATTTTGATGTAGGCCTACACAACAGTTGGAAAGTTCTGCTGAGTTGTTTGTTTCTTCCGCACACGTAGTAAGCTCTCTCGTGCTTTGGAATAAGTTTACTTGATATACCGCGCACTTCAGGGTTGTCATCCACTTCTAATTGGTGATATTTAATTTCAATTACACAAATATTCGCAGCTAGGAGCATGTGAATTGTAGGTAGTAAACTTACAGCTGAAAAACCAAAAAGTATTACACGTGGTTAGGGAAAGATACAACCACAAATAATGGTACTGGAAGATAACCCAGTGCAAGACATGCCATACACATAAAAATAAATACAAATATACCGTATTAGTTTTCTTTAACGCAAATTATTTTCGTGCAATACTTCACTTATAAAGTTCCATTTTTCATGCATGGGAGTAATAAAAATTTTAGTGAAAAAAATCAAGCAATACAATACAAACTTTATTTACACAAAGGAAACTTAACCTTAATAATTTACAGTTCCGCCAAAAAGTGCTTCTCTTTTCCAAGATTTTGATGTTTTGTCACAAAAATGTGCGGTGCTCTTCTTCACCATGTTGTGTTCTATGGTTAGTTCAAAGCTACGACATCTGTTCGTCAGTGTTTAAAAACTTCGTTCGTGCTAAGAGGTTAGGCGCAGGAATTTTTAAACTTTTCTTTTGTGCATGTACAAAAAGATTATTAAATACAATTTCAACAATATTTATTCATTAGAAAAGATAATTAAATACAATTTCAACAACATTTATTCATTAAACAACACTGGTTAAAATATTTGATACTTTAAAACTGGTTCATCCTGGCCAAATTTTTTTATATGTGAATGAAAGGCGAAGTGCAAATTTCAGACATCATTTGAGGGACGAAAACATTGTCTTGTATTCAGATAAATACGGTAATTGTGCGAGTGGTTGTTGAAGGATAATAACTGTGAAGAACACAGATGGCCCAACCACATGAATATCTTTGAGCAAATCCTAAAAGCTAGATCCTGTCTATGCATATTTTCATTGACATTGCGTTTCACTACTTCCACATATTGGAAAATTTAAAGATCAGTTAACGAGAACACAAAAAGGAACTCAATGTAGTTTGTAATGAATACAGGCTTCACACCTGCAAATTAATGAAAAGAAATTCTCTACTTCCAAGAAAATGACCTGGAGTAGCAGAGGGCGAATGCTGCATGCAACCCAGTTTAATGCCAGCCCCACGGCAAACAGAACAAACTGAGCAGTGCTTGATGGAGAGTGAACCAGCTACAGTGAAACACCTTTCTTACATTTTACAAGGGAAAGGAAAAAAATGTTACAAAATGCAAGCAATTGTAAAAAGGGGGAAATTTATTCTGTAAAAACTATAATGGGACTAAATTAAGTAGGTGGAAAATGCAAGGAAGTGTAAAAACAGGTGATGTAAAAAAATGGGTTCAATAATATGTATTAAGACAGTTAACAGTAAACTGGGCACTTTTGAAAGCCCTGCTTAACATCTATTTGAGCGGACATGTATTCAACCACCATCTGTAAAATTAACATTGCCATGGCCCTAATAACTTTATTGATGTGTCATTCATGTGAAACTGTGATGTTATTAGAAAAGTAAATCTTTTACAAATTTTCTAATTCTTGCATTTTTATGTACTAGAAAAACAGAAAACCAAACAAACAATTCCAGTATTCACAATTGTTTACCTAAAACTCATAATTCAATGTTAAGACACAGAACTACCTTCCTTCTGTTCTTATTAACTTCACTGGGTGTTTACCAATCAGAGAGCCTGTTCAAATATGTGCAGGTAGAGTGAGTGACATTTTTCAAAGGTTGAGTTCCAAAATACTTAATGAGCCATGTAATTAGCAACACGACAGAGCGTGCCTCGCTACCGTACGGCTGCAGCAAGGTACGCTACACTGTGTGTCCACTAGCAGTTAGCACGAACCTCGGGTAGCTGGCGTCCCCGCCAACCCAGCTGCCCTGGTATGCACGTCAGCATGCTACAAGGGACAGCCTACGGATGGGGCACTCACCCGGAAGGTGTCGCACTTCGTGCCATCGTGGCCGTAGTCGACGATGAGGACCAGCCCGCCATCCTGGTACAGTCGCTCTGCCAGGTGCTGCACTATGACCCCGCTCTCGGGGCTTACCTCCAGCTGAGCGCGCTGCTCCCCACTCTGCTGCAAATACAACTCTACTCACGGCGCTGCCAACTTGTTGGCACACACCAACATTACACCTGTGTTTATTGACACACATACTGATACAGCATCTATACAAGTCCTGCTTGGTTTTTCTATACTACTATTCACTTGGATATGGTATTTGGCGCTGTAAATATCAGAAATAATACATTATTTAGTTTAATATACAAATTCAAGGCTACACAAGTGTGTTAAAAACAAGTTTTGCAGGGGTTATTTCAAGATAGCTAAATGCAATTTTCATCAGATTTTGGAGGAGAAAAAAAACTTAATTTTTTTTATTGTATACTGCTTTTTTTTAATGCATAAAATATTCAGAATGAGCATACCTCAAGCAAAAAGAATGTATTAATAATAATTTAAAATTTCTTTTTAATTATTTTGTGCACAGTTTATATACAAAACAAACAGAAAAAAAAATGTTATTGATGCTGTGGTGGGGAAATTTTGGCAGTCATTTCCAAAATCACCCTTATTTTCAGTTTGAAAATCTGGCCGTCCTGTATACAATATGTACAAATTTCTGTGCTAAATAAGAATAGAATATTGTTTCATTTATGTATACATAACTAGCTGACCCGGCAAACGTTGTTTTGCCATACAAAGTATTTCTAGTTAATGTATATTTCTTATTATTAAATTATTTTTAATAATAAGCGTTTACTCAATGATAAAAAACAGTATAGTTATAATGTATTTATCATTAATTGCACATATATACACATACATATACATACACGCAATATTTAATGTTAATTAATGTATATTTCTAATTATTAAATTATTTACCTTGTGCAATATTTATTTTTTAGATGGATTCTCACTAAATTTTACACACACTGACTTTAATATAATATA
>NQII01003552.1:52927-64604 GCA_002778355.1 Clitarchus hookeri
AAAATTTAGGAGGGTATGTATTTTTTGATGCCACATCATAAAAAAATAAAAAATAAAAATTTTGTTCAAACAATAAAAAAAAATTGTTTGGGGGTGGCCACCCTTATTACTTAGGGGTGTAAAAAATAGATATAAATCTATTCTCAGACCTACCGAGTATACATAAAAAATCTCATAAAAATCGGTCCAGCCGTTTTGGAGGAGTTCAGTGACTAACACTGTGACGGGAGAATTTTATATATTAGATTATAAGCATTTTCTTCTCAGAAGTCAAATAAAACTCATGGAGGTTAATAATCAAAAATGTTGATAATTCTTTTCTACCCAAAATTGGTATATTCAAAAAATTGATAATCCAATCTTCCCACCACCAACAAAAAATTTACAGTAGACTCCGATTTTGCGACTGTACATGATTCCTGAGAGAACAGTCCCAAAATCGCTAATGTCGCAAAATCGAAACTAACCAATTTCGACCCCCAAAAGAATAAAAAAAATATGTTTAAAGTGTATTTTTTACATGAAGTTTGTGTTTAATCGCTCCTGGCATAAAACCATATATTTAAAAGAGATATTGATTAAATTTATTAGGCCAATGTCTTCTGAATAAAATTATACCCAAGAAGCATATACTGCACTCCCCACCTCACCATAAATGTTAAAAATATTGATTGGCGCAAAGTTATATCAAGCGTTGCAGGTCCAAGTTTAATTGCCTCTGGCATAAAACCAGCATAATTTTAAAATAAAATATCAATTTAATTTAACAGTGAGATGTCTTTGAAGAAAATGATACCCCAGATATGTGTATTTGACCTACCCCCATCATCATTAAAAAAC
The DNA here is from genome assembly GCA_002778355.1 of Clitarchus hookeri. Taxonomy (NCBI): domain Eukaryota; kingdom Metazoa; phylum Arthropoda; class Insecta; order Phasmatodea; family Phasmatidae; genus Clitarchus; species Clitarchus hookeri. The sequence continues at coordinate 53,768 of NQII01003552.1, forward strand.
ACGAGTCACTTACTTGTTTACATTAGGACCATCACTCCCAATCATCAAAATCTTTTGACGATGTAATTGTGTATTAACAATAACAGCATTTATTTTATCAACTACAACCTTGGCTGTAGCTGAGATGAGTGACAACCTGTGACTTACTTTCTGACCAATACTTTACAGTCACCAGCAGTTCTTTTTAACTTGCAGCGTTTGTCGTTTCATAATACAATAACCAAAAATATGCACAATCCATATCCTTTAGAATATTCTGACGAAAATATGGCCCTAAGACTTGTGTCCGAAGATACCTAAATTTAGTGCTGTTTAGCAAAAAATCCACTCGCACACCTTCTCCAAACATACTTTTAAAAAGTTTCCTATTCCTTCACAGTGTTGCGAGTACAACGGAGCCTGCAGAGAAATGCCTGAACTGAAGGGGTGTGCATGTTTTGAGAGACGTGGGCAAACAGAGCTGCCGCACCGAGAAACGAGGACGGCGCCGCATATTTAAGGCACGCATGAGACTGGACAAGGTCTTACCTACTGCCGTGCCAGGTGGGCAGACTGCATCAGCGCCTAGTGAGAGCCCTCAATTGATTACAGTCTACATGTCTGCATAAAGAATAAAGTGGTAAGTATTAAGTTCGTCGAGTGTGTGAGTTGAAGTTTATTAGCAGCTTGGTTGCAAACCTTTCATCATTGTCAGTCATTCCGAAATATTGTCGAGAAAGTTATAATTGTATTGAATTACTGATTGCCTTTCACGAGATCTTTCTAAAGTCAATTAATGTGAATTAAAGTAATAGAGTGGCCTCAGCCTTATTGAGTCTTTTTACTCTTTCTGAATAGCCCTTCCACGCAGTGGTTTACCTTCAACTTGTACTGTATTAAGTCGCATGAGCTAAGACGGTAACAACAGGATGCCGCAGATTAATTAGACACAATGCATTTTATAACCCACGTAACTTCTGCTGCAGTTGCACTGACACGCACACTGTAAATATGTGACCCACATTGATGTTCTTTTCTGGTAGGCCTACATCGTCACTTGATGATTGCTTCAAGGATTAACAGTAGCTAGTCTGAGCTCACTTGGAGATAACTTCTGCAGACATTCATTCTCGTGCCGTTCCGAGACTGCATGCAGAGAAATTGCTCGAAAACCTTTTGCTGACACGGTTATTACCACACAACAAACCGCACAGAGCACTTCATAATCACGATGTTTTTTTTTTGCTCATTCTAAAAATGTTATCTATTGTTATCAGTTCTAGCCAGTCAATCAACATGAAAATGACACTTTCCCATATTATCACAAACTGAAAATCTTACTTTATGAAGAAACCGGGTCTACATAGAAAAACGTCGCCATTAATTCAAATAAAATAAGCAGGCGTTGCACCATCTTTAATGTTTTACAAATGCCACGACAAAAAAAAAAAAAAAAAAACTGCACGCACCACAAAAATTGTAAGAGGAATACTATGGCACGTTTCTCTTAGAAAATTAACTAACCCATTTCTGAAAATACAAAATATGCCATATGAAACTGTTTATTCGAAAAACTAATATGTTTTGCACCACTCACTACTGCGTCTGCATACTGTTCAGCTGTCTCATTGAGTTTCACTAAGGCCAGTCTCACCGTTTGGAGAAAAAAAAATGTTCTTTCTCTTCCCCTCGCCTTTCAAACATTCTCATGACTCGTTCAAAAGAATAGATTCTTTTCCGAGTGAACGAATCATATAATTCCGTTCGCTTGAAGATTAGTTCATTTTGAACGAATCGTTTGCGAACGACCCATCACTATCATGCAGCCGTTTGACATATTAGAACTGACATCAAACATGTCTATGAAAACTTTTATTGCCAATAAACACATACCAGTTTATTTTCAGAGGCTTTTTAAAAATTTTTCTCCCCTGATAAGGCAAAAAAGCGAAATAGTGACTCAAATAATAGTAAAAAAAAGTGACTTCTATACAATTAGTGACTAAAAGTGAATAAAGTGACAGATTTCGAATCCTGAGATTGTTGCCTACCAATTACCTGTAGCAAGACAATACCTACATTTAGCTCCTGTATTTTTTTAATCGTTGCAGAGAATGTTGTAAATTGCTAATGCCACAAAATTCTAAGTTGTAAAATGAACCGTTTGAAAGCTAACCTTACGAGAGATGCCTGACAAAAGCATTTCTTCCACGCACAAGTTAATAGCAAGACTTCACACACTCTCCAGTGGGGCAGAGATATTGGGACTGTCCTACCTACATAAGGGTGTCCCTTATTTTTTAAGTAGTAAATTTTCTTACGCATAGGGCCTATTTATTTTTGTTTTACTATAAAATACACGCACAGCAAATTTCAACTCATTTGGAGTACTAGAACCCCTGCCGACTTGCATCGGAACATGTTCGTACAGGTAAAGCTAGAAAAGCAGCGCGCACTCACTTTGTTGTCATTCTAATGCAGTACGTCGCGACATTTACACGGATTGTTTTATTGTTCAAAGATGTTAGTGGAATTACGAAGTGCTAAAAAAAATATTTTCTTAGTCAGGGAGGCAAACCACCAAATAATGGGTGCAAAACTACAGTCAAATCGAAAAGTTCTTGTAGTTTTGTTTTTTAATACTCGAGAAGTTAAGTTGACTGTAAGTGAAAGCGCAAGTCTTGTTATTCGTGAGTGCATTATTTTTTGGGAAAAGGTGAGAATACCCACAAAATCACTTCCAAACTATGTAAAGAAACTTGTGGATCTTTATCATGTGTGGCGGGAGCTTAAAAAAAATTGTACAAAATCTTAAGATGTAAATAAACAGCGGGTAGAAAAATGAAAAATTCCAAACAGATTTGGATAACTTATTTGATATCGCACACGCCGATGCCCTCGAAAGAATGAAAACAAAGGAAGATAAAATGTTCTTACAGAGACAGAGAGAACCAGGTCGTCCGGGCTGCTTGGTGGGCGTAGATTAAAAATTTGCTGACAAAGAAGAGAGGTCAAGGCAACGAAAAGTGGAAGAAGAAAAAAAAACTAGCTGCATCTACTTCTTCTACAATGCACGAGTTAGCACATCAAGAACTACATGGTAGTTTTCTCGGCTCTGACGAATAGTCTTTGCCTGAGACATCAAACGCTGTAGTGATTCGTCATGGGAAGAAAATGCCGCTTTTGCGGAAGCAAACAGAAAAGTTTTTTCTCCGAAGGCAATCAATATAGCTGAAAGAGCTGTCAAACTTATGCAAGGACCTCGTGGAAAAATCCCAGCTAAGAACAGAAGCAGTACCTTTTACACTGTGTTGAAGAACACAGAAAACTGTATCCTGACTGCAAAAACAGGAGACTTTAAAAAGAAAATATCCACATTAATTTTTTGGTTTTTTTGTGTCTAATATAATTATCTAGTGTTCATTGTTGTTTTAGTTTTATATTATACCTAAAAATAAAATTGTGCTAAGATCTAGCCACATATCACGGAGGAGTAAAAAAAGACTATTTTAAAAAACTTTGGGGCCTAGTCGGCACGGGTTAAAGTCATTGTACAAGGGCGAAATTTCGTATCTGATTAAGCCATGGTAGTTTGAAAAAAATTAGTGGGCATGCATTAGCAAATGCAAAAAAATTGTTTTTTTTTTGTGCCATATAAGGTACACACTAATCTACATGCTGGCACTCACCTTGATGAACAGTTTACACGCAGGTGTCTCAGCACGGGACAGCACAAAGCGGAATTTGCCAGGTGGCCCGCCGGGGTCGACGTCGACCAGGACCTCCCGCCAGCCTGCAGTTGTTTTCTGAAGCAATTACAACATGTGCGTGCAGCCGATGTAACACGAATAACATATGCACTTGTGCAGCAGATGACAACTTCACTCACTGCCGATATACAGTATTTACAAATGATGTGTACAAGCGCCAAACAAATATCCAGGAAATCTGAGGGGGGAATGCAACACATAGACAACCTGGCATTTGGCATTTTGCTACACCTCGTTCTGCACATTACTAAACTGTTTTGGTAAATATATTCTTCACTTAAGACAGTCTTTTAGAATCAAATAACACCTTCCCGGACAATAAATGAATAAAATATTTTTGTTTTTATTTCTTACCCGTTCTATGCCTCAGGGAACATACATTATTTACTGGTGGTAATGGCAAACAGAAAAACTGAAACGATACAGAGATTCCAATAACCTGAATTTTAATGAATGTAACACAACTGTGATTGAAAATCTCAAATATAACACTTTTTTTACACATATAACTAGATAGACTGTGTCTGCACGTCATTTCCACTTTTAAAGAACAGTTTCATGGGAGAGAGATGAGGGGAGAGATTTTTACGGCGCTGTAACAGCTCAGGTCTTATCGGGCTGAGGTGAGGTGGAGATGCAGCAATGATGGAGTGCAATAGTGGGGGGGAAGAGATTACCCAGACAAAACACACCTGCCAACAAAATCTTCCACTATGCTTCCCACATGCAAAATTCCAGGGCAAGTTTGCCAGGAATCAAACCTGGTCCGCCGTGGTAACCCTCAACAGACAACAAAATTCAGCTACTTGCTTTCCTTCTGGATGTGGATTGCTGAGAGATTGCACGTGACTGAACTGTGGATGTAGACATACGCTGCAAAATTGTGCTCCACATTCTGCACAACGGACTCTGCAAAATCGCAGCACGTTGGATACCCCATCGAATCACTGAGGTCAAAGAATGGTATCGCTATGCATTTGCACAGGAATTGAAGAACCACTACCAGAGGGAAGGTGAAGACTTCCAGGAAAGAATTGTCTCCATCTCGTCTAAAGAAAGTGTGCTCTCCACAAAGTGTCAAGGTGATGTTCATTGTGAGGTATAACATTGTAATGTGGCACGCGCACAGTTATAGCCGGCTTTATAACATTGCAGCCACACGGTTAGGCCGCCATATTTGTTATGCCGCACGTCAAGGTATTGACGCCTGGAAGATGCCACTCGTCTAGCTCAGAGGTAGTAACACGAGACTCTTTAAAAAGGCGCCAATGATTTACCAAATAACGTAGTCAAGTTCCGGTTTATTAGTCTTTACTTTTAATTGTTATCCAAGATGCAACAGTTCACATAATGTTCATGTATGCCGAGTACGAAAAGGTTTCACCGATTCACAGATAAACAAGAGAGCAGCGCCACAGTCGTTGTTGATTAAATATCTCATAAAAGTTGCCAGAAGAAAAAAAAATGCAGCGACCTCCCACACCAGCGTAGAAATAAATGAGAAGAATAAAGTTGCCAGTGTGGGGGTAAAGCACCACGCCCGACGCGGCCTAGGCAAGCACTTGATGACGACTGACTTTCACCCCCCTCTCCTCAGATAAGGGCCTGGTGTGGGCTGCCACGCACGCTCTCCACACTGTGTAGCCAGCTTAACTGCGCCGTCAAGATAAAGATAAGCAAACTAATCCCGCAAAACTGTCGACGCAGTCTGAAAGAAGCTAATCTAATGTTGACGCATAACCAAAACTAACATTTTGAAAACGGCAACCGGACGCCTGAATAACATTAAACTGCAAACGTATGGCCGATAAACAAACTATCACGGTAAACGAACCACCACTGCTTTAATTTTGTAACCCGATAAAAATATTATGAAGCTTAGCAAAGCGAAAGAAAATGAAACACATGTCCCGAAAATTAATAATACTGCGTCATTAGAACATCCACGGGGTAATGCTGCACCACACAGGCAGAATGTCAATGTAGCGTACTGCTGCAACTTCTACAGCCCACACTGAGGAATAAGTGACTGCACCTCCTGTCAAGGACGTTCATCACTTTCTACGACAATGCATGGTGTCACAATGTTAACGCTGTGATGGATCTCCTGAATAACTGGCACCGACAGGTACTGGAACATCGGCCAAATTATCCCAAAATGAGGCCTTCACAAAACGTTAGTTGCATGTCGTTTTACTTACGTCCTGCTTTCACTAGTCAAGCATTTGCCCGCGCTACAAAGCTTCACGTATTCCGAAAAAGAGAGAAAAAATATAAGCTAGTTGTCATAACATCACAGACACATGTGAGACAGGTTACCAACTGCATGTTAGTACACCCTGGCAGTGCTGCAGAATAAGTTGTTTTCTCACTAGATATGGTGATTGGAGACTATATATGGTAGTCTTGCACTTTTTGCTCACAAAAACTCATGAAGCCGGTATATGAGAACTTAGGGCTTTTAGTATGTTGTTCACCACACTAAATATAACATTTCCGGCAATTTACAGATTTACAATATTTTTCTTTGTTTTAGTAAATTTTTGTTTAACATAGCTGGACCAAGAACAGTCAATACTAACTTCACCTAAGTAAACCTGGCAAGATACTGAAGACGTGTCCCAGCAGGGAATGGAACACACACACTCTATCAGAGTGCAGCGACAGGAGGCCACGCATGACTATCGTGATGATTGTAATTACACAACCCAGTTTAAGTGAAGCTGCCGACACTTTTAAGGTATGCTAAGTATTACAATATTGTAAGAGGAATCAAGAAACGATACCAGCTGGGAGTTGTGAGCAAGAAAACATATCCAGCAGCAAGGAACAAAATGAAATGAATGTGTTTTGTGGATAGAAGATAATTTCATAAGCATGCTACAATGAAGAAGGAATGCTGACTGACCCAAGAAGGGATATATAAATAAACTGTAAAGAGCCTGACATTGAAATAGGCAAAAATTTCATAAACCAAAATGTATTGATGATGACTGAAAGATGATTGCACATGAAAGCAGCCTGGCGTACCTGCAGCTTGTGGACAGGCAGGGCGTCGAAGAACTCGTGCGCGATGAAGCAAGAGAAGAGGCGAGGCACGTCCTGCACGCTATGGTACCAGCGCACAGGCATGCCGTGGGGCGTGGTTGCCGCCATGTAGTGCGAGGACGCTGTGCTCGACCCCTTGCTGGTCCCAGGACACAGCCGCGCTGCCTGCAGCTTGCTCAACGCAGGGGACACCTCCACCAGGTGCAGGTTGATCCCCTTGCTTGCCCCCAGTCGCACAAACACCTGCACGCAGAGCCGTACCCAGAGTCACGACACCACCTGCAGACCTTTAGCGTAAGAACTCTACATCTGTAATTAACTAATTTACAGAGGAAATTAATTTTCTTGTGTTCTGAAATGAAGTCAGTCATGTTCTAAAATTGTTAGTAATGTGCAACCATGTTTCCCTGCAACATTACTGAAATCTTGCTGTAAAATTCTTGTATGCAAATAATTTGTACTGCATGCACATCACAGTACAAACCGTACATATTAGTATTTTTAAATTTTTCAATAAACATTAAAACTTGGGACGTGTAAATAAATTTGCCAAAAAAATTTCTCCTTTAAAAAATGAAAATTATAAACAATACTGCCACATACGAGATATATTGAATCTGTATTTGCTTGTGTTCTGGGTTTGGAAACATGTCTCTGGCATGACTGTGGGGCAGCGAGGCTCAAGGTTTGCAGCAGGTGGTCGACGCCATGCTGGCCGTGCTGACATTTCATGGAACTGCATCATCGTTCTCCGGCTCAGTGTACTACTTCCATGAAATTGGCAGTTTTCGCCGGCGATTGGAGACTGCTGGATGCGAAATGTGTGGACAGGGAGCTGGCCAGCATCTGGGTTGAAATCAGAGGGCTCGCCAGGTCAGTAGTTGTGGGTGTGCATGCACAATGTTTCTGTGTTTTTATGGGTGAGGACTCCTTGCACTGAGGCCGAACAGCGCGGACGGTGTTGGGAAGAGCGTCGTCGAATGGATGTTTGCTTTACGAGTAGAGTCGTTTGGGCAAAAGACAATGAGAATGTTTTTGAGAATGTGGTTTTCCCCTAGGTGGACCCTTGGCCTGGCCTACGCAAGGTCCTCATGATTTAAAGTCATTTACCGAAACATAAAGTGTGTGATTAGTCTGACGAGACACGAGTGATGAGCTCGGGGCAGGAAGTCGGCCCGCCCCTTAATCTTTTTATGGTTTTAGATATCCCAAGAGTGTCTGACGGTGGGTTCGGCGCTCATCGTCGGTTCCACGGTGGGAAGTGAGTTTGGTTTTGACGTCCGGCCCGATCACTACGAGTGTCAGCCGCAGAAAAACAGGATGGAAGGCTGGAGGTTGGTGGGCGGCATCAAACAATTAAGTATTTCACCTCAATGTTTTAAGTTAAGATACGGTTGAGTAATTTTTTTTTGTATTTTTCCCATATTGGTTTAATTTCATTACATAACAATTGAATTCTTCCATCTAAATTGTCAGCCTTTTGGTTATTTTATTTGCAAGCTTAATTTGTTCAACAAATTATTCAAACGTTGAATTTCATATACTTCTAATGGGTAAATATTACTTTTATAGTTACTCCATATGAAGTTGTAGCTACTAGGAACTTATTACAACTTTGTCACTTTTTTACCTACTGTATTACTACTGTAAATAATCCATTACTCCTAATTTGCCAGCTACATAATACCACCTTCCCCATAGAGCCGCACATACTGAATATTCCAGGTTCTGGCCTCAGTGTACATCATGCTTGTTGCATGGCTGTGACGGCAGCCCGAGCTCCTGGCCATGGCGATACATTCAGTGCCTACTTCTAGACCAATTTCCTGACTGGGTTTACTATCTCTACCACTCTTATGTTTCACTTTAGCATGTGCTTATACACCCACCCACTTATCCCCCTCTCTCCCCTCTTGTTCTCACTAACCCCTTTCACATGCTCATGCACAAACTGATTTTGTCTCTTTCAAACTCCAAAACTGCGGTACCAATGGCCTTCACGTGTGTCCATGCACTGAAACACATCTTACACTTCACATCACGTGGTGATGCCCAGAACAGTTACAAACAGGATGTCTCTGACTGCAGTGGGCTCAGAACCACTTGTGTAGCTGGTTCTGGTGGAGCGAGTCGTACTGGAACCCGGTTCCAGCCATCGCTGGTCCAGCCTTCTCGACTCGTGTACATCAGCCAGCAGGTACCTCCTTTGTAAGGTTGGCTTGTACCTTAAGTCCAGTACAATGACTAACAAGCTACTTTCTCTTGGTCCCAGCACTTTCTAATTGAAAACTACATCGACCAAAAGTTTGGTTTTGTAAAGAATGTAGTAGCAGGAGAGATAGTTACTCGCAGCACGTCCTCGGCAAGGGAGCCACGACCGGGCCCCAGCTCGACCAGCTGCAGCGGCTGAGGGGCGCCCACCTTCTGCCACTCGCTGTACAGCCACACTCCCACCATCTGCAACACACAGCTCGCTCATGGGCAACTCTCCCCAGGTCATGAACACTGCTGGCAGGCTGTCACCGTCCGCAGGAGGCTAAAACTGCCCCACTGGCCAAATTTACATGCACTCAAACCTCATTAATTAAAACTTGTTAAATACAAAGTTCTCTTCTTTCCTCTTGGAGTGAGCCAGGGTATTTTATGTTAATTTGCATGGTTAATTCAGGCTATTTATTAATTTGTTACAATTTAATATAAATTCCACTGGTAAAAAGAAGTAATGCTGGTAATAAGAATAACTTATTTGTTATTTTCAAATATGTTCAATCACAGAGTCAACATTAAAATTTAATATTTCTAATAATCATTGCAAACACCCCATTTATACAAACCTCATTATTACAAATGCATATTCAGGTCCCTTGAAGTTTATATTAAAGAGGTTTCACTTAATATCTGTTTCTTACATAAGTACAGGGTCCCTATAGAATGCCAGAATCAAGTTCCCCTAACTTTTCTATGATTTCAGGCCAAAAAATAGGATAAATTGCAAAACTTGTTTGAAAAGAACCTTGCCTTATAAAATGAAATGTGTACAAATTACTTGCTAAAAATAGTCTAAAGTATGAGTAGATTTCATTAGTTACAAGGCTAATTCTCTTATGTATACCATATTTACCCACGTACGATGCACACATTTTTACTCGGAAACAATTTTGAAAAGTAGGGCTGCAAGTCATACATGAACATTAATGTTTTGGGTAAAAATACGGGATTGAAAGTAGTCTGGTTAATGATATAACAGATACTGCTTTACCATGGTGCGACAACTGCATAGTTCTTGCAGGATGGTGCCAGCCACTGCATTTGTAGAAAAAAAAGGAGACAACTGTTAGTAGGGTGGAGTGGGTGGGTAACTTCTAGGCTGGTCCGCAACCACACGGCCAGCCCGGCGGACAAGCAGGCAACATGTCGAGTAATTGTCCAAGTTGTTCATGTTTTCCAGACTGTAATTACATTTTAAAAATTCTGGCATGTTTACCTATCTATGTATATTTATGTCTAAGGTATGAAGTGTCATGAGATAAGCAGCCTTTTGTGTTTAAAAATCTTGTCTATTTGCGTTAGGCTCAGACTGTACTCGTTGAGTGACAGTTTCCAGTAATGTTAGTTGTCGCCTGGCAGGCAGCATCTGATGTTGATGGGTGGCAAAACTGCCTTAATCACAAATATAATGGTCACCCTATTTCCAAGATGCCAATTTTTTCCCCAAAAATTGGGTGTGTGTATTTTGAGTGAATATGGTATAGCTCATCCCATATGTATAGTTTGTGCAACACAGGTGTGCATTGAAACAAGTTTTTAGAACTCAAAATTGACGTGCCACTATCAACGTCATTACCCGTTACTCGTTACAGACACGGCTCCCCTCCTAAGAAGAGAGGCGTTACTCCACACATGCCACAGATCACCTTGAAGCCAAGGGTTGGCTCCGCCAACAGATGCATCCTGTTGGACTGCAACCCGTTATATGCACCACGGCAGAATGGGGAGATGGATGGGTGGGTGGATGGATGGATGGAGAGAGAAAGAGTTGG
>NQII01003552.1:66311-186161 GCA_002778355.1 Clitarchus hookeri
GGGGGGGAAGAGTTTTGACGCCATCCAGTGATAAGAGAACCCACAAAGTATCAAAATGTATAAATATTTTTTTCCCTGGGATAATATTTAAAATATGGAGTGTGGATCTTACATGGAGGTAGGTGGTACATGGGTAAATTTTTTGATACCCAATAGTTTTAAAACATGTTTTCTAGGCTGTAGCTGAGAACATTTGGCTATAAAGAAAGTGTGTTGTGAACATCAAATTGAATTACAGGTTTAAATTTCCAGCACCAGTCATTGATTTCTTTGACTTCTCCAGGTTTTCCCCCTCCAATCTTTTAGCTCTATGGCAAACCTGCTTTCCTTCATCTTCTCTTATTTACTTGTATGTCGGGCAATACGCTACTGACCTGACTGTGCTACTTCTTTCCGAGTGAGATCCTGTTTAGTTCATTCACCTAACAATAACTTAAGTGATAATATAACATCCGTGCACTGTTTCCACCTTTGAGGAACAGTCAACATAGAGGATATGATATGAGGCTGTTTGTGATGGCGCATGCATCACTCCCGGACAGTCTAGAGAGGGCGTCGGACGAGACACACATGCAGCTGGTGGCGGGATGAAGGAAAAGCATAAAACATTCACCATGACCGTATATGTCACACTTTCCACGTGGAAATTGTGTGTGAAGAAAATTCCAAATGACCCAAGGCCTGTACTAATGCCAAGGACTTGGAAAACTGGCAGGATTGTGGCTAACTTCGAAATCAACTGTGTGTGAAGTTATTTATTAAAGTCACTTCAGTTTCTATTGCAAAGTTTTAATCATGATTTAAAATCACGATGCCCACATCAGAGGTGTATTAGAATGAAAATATGAAGTGAGCTTACAATGTACGCTGCTGTGATTTTAGCATAGATACCCACAACATATTAATAACTCTAACACTTGTAACATGAAATAAGAAAAAGGTCCGCACAATTATACATGCAGTAAAATAAAACATCAAAAACATTACATATCTCATCTCTGAACGAGAATTCAGATTGCTGTGCTTCTAATGTACAGCATTTTCATTTTTCAGGGTTTATAAACATTTAATATTTAAGGCACTTATTCAAATGTNAACATTACATATCTCATCTCTGAACGAGAATTCAGATTGCTGTGCTTCTAATGTACAGCATTTTCATTTTTCAGGGGTTTATGAACATTTAATATTTAAGGCACTTATTCAAATCTCTTCATAGTGTATTTTTAACATGCTGCATCATGTAAATGTTTTGCGCATATGCAAAAAAGTACTGTTTTAAACATGGAACTGGCATCATCAGGTCACACTTTGCATTCATGTTATATGTATTTTATAAATCAGTGACACCATAAACTCTCAATGTCGCAAGCAACAAAATTCCATGCAATTCATTCACTCTGGTTAAAAACACATCAAATTGTGGTTTCTAGGTTGTCAAGATAATGTGTATTGCTGCACCAATAATTGTGACTAGAGTCCATGTAAACTTAATGTGGAACTGCCACTTATCCAGGAATGCAACTCAACTGAAAATAGAGCCAGTTTTCCCTGCTGTCAGCCTCACGCAAGCTTAATGCGATGTTGGTGCCAGTAACGACCGGAGTGGTTGCAACCAGCGGCGGGCTGGGGTACTTGCCTCTCCAAACATCTGGCTGACCTCCGGGGAAGTGATAAAGTCACCCTGGTCCCCAATGACGTTCCCACGCATGTAGTAGCCAGACACAGGGTTCGTCAACACCTCCTTCATGTACTCTGCTACCGTGATGGGACCAACCGCCCGAATCTTGGATCGTAGGTATCGCGACATGGGCGTTTCCTCCTCGCCGTCTCCATGTGGCGGGGGACCTGCCTGCTGCTTGCAGTGCCTGTAACCTGGCGCACAAAATAAACGGTGCACTCACAGTTTAAGTAATGCTCACAAGAAGAATGCTATAGCCGTTTCTTAACTGGGCACTTTCGAATCAACCTTCGAAAACAATTCTTACTTGTAACTGCATAAACTTTGCCTAGTGTAATAAAGGTTCCTAATTATGAAAGTATATCAGTATTTCAAAGATTTTATGAGAAATAATGTTTAAATTATTGACAAATGAAATATTAATTTATTTTATATATATACACACTCATCACGTGCACACACACACACACACACCAGAATAAATGTTTATTTTTACATTGCTAGCAACAGGACAGTTTCAACTGACTTAACACAGATATTAATTTTCAGCTCGAAGCCCCGTAAGTAATTGCAAGAGGCAGAGGGAGGATACGCGACAGACTGCCAACATTAATTAATCCTGGCTCTGTAAAGAGCCTACAGAACGTACAGCAAGGGAAAGGACCAACATTATACATAAGTGAATGACACAGACAGGTCACAGGAACCAATAAGCCTACTCAATAGCTTTTGAGTTGCAAGTTTGACAGCCAGGTACCAGCAGAGTGTAAGTTAGTCGTACACAGCTACGCCCCGAGAGGGAATTCTCAGAGAGCCTCTGTTTTCTCCTCCAGTAATGAGTGCGGTCGACAGGCAACACCCCGCTGCTCTGCTGCCAGCCAATGCTGCACATTTCTGCTGAACGAAACACTGCTAGTCACAAGACTGTCCTTCAACAGCGATTTTTGTTGGTTTTCTGCTGCAGGGTTTTGCTTAACTGAAAGTGAATACTTTTATTATGTAGGCTATATTTAGAAGTGAATTTGATATCTAAAAATAATAATGGTAGGTTTTGGTTACAACAAAGAAAATTAGCTATACTTATTGTGCATTCTTCATTTCATTGTGTGGATATAGCACGTACGATATTTGCTTGTTACGGAAACCATCTTTGCACTTTGATTTGCCTAAATCATCTGCTCACAATGGAGATACAAGCTATTATTTGTCCGCTACAAGAGCTGCACGAGCGCTGCCTCGCAGTGGCAGTGCTGTACGACACGAAGCAGAGCTTTGTTCACTGGACGCACCTCATCAATATCGTATTTCTCTGGTCGCTGCCTCTGCCCCAGCTGCCATCTCCTCTGTCCTGGCAATTTTCACTGCAGCCTCATCAACAGTGGTTCTCCAGCCATGCCTTAGGTAACCTCACATTCTTTCTATAAGATAATAAGTCTCTCCTCGTAGCACTTTGTTTGGAATTATCTTAAATCTCTTTCTGTTTATACGACCAAACCACGTTAAGTTACCTCCATGTTCTCCCGTGGCTTCATGTCTCCACTGCTCCGGCCCTGTGGGGGCTGCAGTGACACGGTGCTTAGAGCGCTTGCTTCCACCACTGCAATTCGGGTTCAAATCCCGGCAGGGTAGCTTTCGGATTATCGCACGTGGGAATCATGCCGGACGATGCCACTGGTTGATGGGTTTTCTCTGGGATGTCCTGTTCCCCCCCACCCTGGCATTCCAGTGCTGCTCCATGCTCACCTCGCTTCACTCTCCTCAGCTGTGAAGACTCTGGTGTCAAGCGCCGCCCTAACCTCTCCACTGCGCTTGTTCTCCAGGCAGGGAGGCGAGCCGCACGTCTTGGTCCAGTTTTATCCTAATGAACTAAAGATACCACAGAACAAAGAGATGAGATAAAGTTAACATCACATTTCTCTTTTCAAGTACTTTTCCTCAAATTTCTGAATGTATAATGAAACAGAAACTGGTTGAATACCTATCTAAATTTAAACATTTAGAACCCTTTCAGCAGAGATTCATAAAGGAGAAATAAGCAGTAGCTGAATTTATAACTACTATGTATCTTATATGTACTTGATACAAATAAAAATACAATATTTGGGCATTTTTTTAGATTTCTCCAAAAATGGGGACCATTCCATCCTGCTAGAAAAAATGCACTCATTAGGCATCAGGGGTCTGGTTCAATAATGGTTTAAATCATTTCTTACCAATTATATTTGTAAAGTATAAAGATGGGTTAAAGGTAAATAGGGAAGGCAGAAGCGAGAAGGTGAGGATGAAAGGAATTTTAGGCCATCCTTAATGATGGAGTTGGGGTGGAGCTCCATAAGGGTCAGACAATGAGTGGAGAGGCTGGTCAGGATGTACAGGATAGGTAGAGAAGAGTGGGGGGATGGGGGAAGTTAAGTGGACAGTAAGTCAACGTCTGTACAGCAGGAGACGTACATTACAACCAGTACGAGTTTCAGAGGTTATGGAGGACGGAAAGGGGGCGGCCGTCCATGCTGGCAAGAACTGTGAGAGAGTGGAATGTGTTGCGGGAGAAGTTGGTGATGGTGAAGGGGGTTGGGCGATTTAGGAACAGACTAATGCAAGATGCATGCAAAATCTGCACAAGGCTGCGTAAGTTGCACACAAGTGCTTCTATCAGTCCTCCAGTACTGGTCATATCGCCAAATATACATTAGCCAGAGATGCATGTAAATCACTAATTAAACTGTGCTAATAGCAATCCGATGAGTTAACTCATTTTGTATGGAATTTTCTTAATATTCTAACACGAGTATGCAAGCCATGAAACCCATCTTGCAAAATGTATAAGCAGCTTTACAAGCAAAGATAAGAGGGAAACTGTGAGAACACAGAAAGCTAGTTGGGTGGTACTGAAAGAGGAAAACGCCCAGTTCCATTAGAATGTAATACTGCAAAAACAATGTATTCCTACAATGAAATTCAACAAATAAATTGTTTTGTAATTGTTGTGGTGCAGCTGACTTGGGCATGTCTCCATGTTGGTGTAGTTTTGAAAATGGTCATTGCATTTGAAGATATAAATAAAATAAAATTAGGTAATTATTAAGTTTAGTGACTTTCTGAACGAAACGTCCTAGACTAACAAACGTTGCATTAATACGTTCTGCACAGCTTACCTTGTTCATATTCAAGGGGGCGTAATGTTAAAATAAGTAGAACATATTTTTAAAAAATTTAACAAAATTGCAAAATGTACGAGCAGTTTGGCAGGTGTGTTTACGTCGATCGCCATTATTAATGGCAGCGCACTGCTGATCCCACGCTACCTAGCGGCCACGGATGTCATTACGGTCAATTTAACGGTCAATTTTTAAGCACGGTCAGTAGTAGCCATTGCGTCTTGGCTGCGTTAGTTGTGCCGTCCCTATCCGACGGATTTAAAAACGGAGAAAGCAATAACGAGTGCTTCTGTGCGTATATTCGGCTGTGAATGAGTGCTGGTGTATAATATTAGGCTATGAATGAGTACTTCAGTGCATAATATTCGCGTATGTGGCGTTTCAGTGGAATAGTGAGGCAAGGTTGAATTGACCGTTGACAAAGGAATTAAACCGGCCGCCTACTTAGGTGAATAGATTGACATTCTTTTGGTGTGTTTTACGGTTCCTTTAAATCCCTAAAATCCTACATTCGTAGTTTAGCGTAAAACCCAAAAAGCCCAGGTTAGTTTAAAACCCAAAAATCCTATGTTAGTGTATAATCCTACAATCCAAGGTTAGTTTAAAAATGTAAAATAGTGATTCACCCATCATGGGGTTAGGTTCTGTCAGGTGGGCACATATTACGAAATTAGTCGTACGTTAATGCCCCTCGTATATTCGTGTTCTGCATCATTAAGAGAAGAGTGGAAATATACCATTTTCTGTGAGTTTTTTTTCCTTCAGGAAAGTTACTGAACTTAATAATTACCTAAAATTAATTAATGCAAGTTACTACAAGATTTTGAACTGTACAGAGTAAACTTTTTAAAAACACAAAAAATTAACTTAAATACTGCTTTTGACGATTCGTTCTAGTTACACCTAATTTGTGAGCCACGGATCCCACAACCAACTTATGACACAACCATTTGCAATACTGACAATTTGGATTATATAACTGACTAACTGTACGAAAACCTTTCTTCGACTTTGAAATCGCATTGCATTGACTAAAGACTTTTTAAATTTCGTAGGAAGTGGTTACACGGTGCCGAAACAAGCCACTTCTGTACGCATATCGTAGAAAGCAAAATTTTCTGTGAATAACTTTAAACAATCAACGAAAGACCTCATACCATTATAAACAATAGGTTTCAACTTTATTATCTTCCATATTGGAACTACACGATTCATTTATAATAATCATATGGTGTTATTTTCTTTATCCGTCACATCACCATCCCTAAAAAACCAGTTATAAAAAACGTGAACACTCAGATGTTAACAAACATTGGATGTCGAAATCCGGCAAAATCGTAATAATAAATTTGCGATTTACATGTTGGTTATATCGGAAAAATAATTGTTTTGTTTCAGGCGACACCACTAGGCACCATATCAGTCGGTTGTCATGAAGAGTATCCTTTAAACACCCGAGTACTTTTGTGGATTTACGCAAAAAGGCTGACATCTGATGGTAACATTTTGTACTAGTAAAAACGGCATAATTATAGGTAGGGTTAATTCAACAACATACTGCGCTTCCGGTAAAGCATCAGATTATTTTTAGCGGCATTTTCGACTGCTTCCTGACACATTTTAGTACCATTACTATTAAATTCTAAATTTTATTATCGCCCATTTGTAAAACTTGGTGTTATTATTATTTTTGTATATTTCGGAATGCTTGAACATTACGGGTGGAACAATCAATTCATTAAAATAAAAAAACCAGTAATTTTCGAACATTTAGTTCATACCGATGGTTGCATCGGTGAATTTTCGAATATAGACGGCTGATTGCTGGTGCTGTTGATGGTAGACTAGAGAAATACTGAGTGAGTGAAACAAGGTGATGTTATTTGACAGTATTTTAGGACTGAACGCTTCATGATAAGTTGTTTTATATGGTAGCACTTAACATCTTGCAAGTTTTTGTCATTAAGCTTAAGTATCTGAATATGTCAACCTCATGTATAGGCGATACATACTGCTGCAATAAGTAAACGATAAAGAGAAATAATGTCTTTACAGGTTCTTTGTGAAATAAGTTTGTTTCTTTTCGCGGGCCATGAATGTTCAATCAGTACACTTGTTCAATGTATGCCAATTTTGTATATACTTGTAATCAGGACTATTTTTCATAAAATCCTCCCTACTCTATACGAGTAAGAGTTGCTATTGTCTGCTGCGAATAACAGACCTGGAACGTACATATGATCAGTATTAGGTTAACGTACATATGATAATTATTAGGTTAACGTACGAGTTGTTTTATGGTCTCCATGAATGCCGTTTTAATTTTACCTAAATACCTAGGTATTCAAGCAGAGTGGACAGCTGTTACTTCATTTAGAGTAGGTAAAATAAAATTGGAAAGTTTCTTTTCCTTTTCCAAAAAGCTAAGGAGAATTTCCTAGTGGGATTTGTCTATACATCTATGTGGCAAATTAGCAATAATTGCAAAGTTCATTTAAATAGAAACCATAACTGCGGTTTACTTTTAGTAAAAGTCGTGATTGTAAATAACTGCCTAGGAAAATATTGCTGTAATGTTTGAAAAAAAAACATTTTTAAATATTAAGAAGTAGGTCTACTGTGGTCCTAATGCATTTAGAACACTACGAGACCCAAGTAAACAATATGTGATATCTTGACACTTTTTGAATCAAACCTTTGAAAAATCACACCATTCATGTCACATTTTTTTTCTCGTGAATATGTCCTAGTGACTATTTGTTTGTCTTAAAGTACCTTTTAACCTTTGTAATGTATGAGGTTATACAGTAAATCTTAAAAATAGCACTATCCAGTGTACTGAAACAGACAACAGCACATGGCGCAAAATGCACAAAAACAGACTTATTACAGGTAAAAAATAAACTGTACATTTGGCTACCTTGTGATTAATGCAGTTCTCACAGCTCTCCATACACCTAATTGCTTTGAATAAACACCTTAATGCGAACCACGTGTCCACGAGCTCCTTGTACCCACTTTGACTGCCACAGTCACATCAACTGCACCAGCTACACCGGGCCACCCCAAACACATCAGGCCAAAAGTGCGTAGTGCAGGTCGACAAGAATGCAACTTGCACCTTCTGGCCAACAAGGATTACGTAACTGAAGAGACATCCCTACTCATTTATTACAAGAGGTAACTACTTTTGTAAATAAGTTGGCGATCCAAAACGGTGTTTACCCCAAAGCCACAGCCGTTGGGCGCATGGGTAATTGGTCGTTGCGTCGTAGCAGCTCGCACCATGACATACTATGTAACTCATCACCAAGTGGTATCAAACTGACTTGCAGGCTGAAGCTGAAGTTATAAGTGCCCCAAAGTGTCACCCATTAGTGTGCAGCATATTTCCAAACACTTGAAACAACATCACCTCGTTCACAACTACAGTCAGGAGTGTCTTTTATTGTATTAAGAGCAATCGAGCATGGCAACCCACACCCCTTTGCCCAGGTGGGCTCGTCCATCCCTTCAGGAGACAGCCATCTGGCAACACTGTAGCCAGTGAAATGCAAACTCACCACAGGAAGTGAAATACAAACACTTTCACAAGAAAACACAATAGTGTGTTCAATGTTTTGTTATAAAAGATGAATTATGTTTTCAAAAAGGGCCTCCACCCTGTAACATGTCATTTAGTGCGGTGACACTCTCCATCAACTTCATAACTTCAACCTTAACAAACATTTGTTAATCAACGGGGATGTCACCAATGTGTTTCATTAATTTATACAATTTTTCACCACTGCAATAATATTACTTAGTGTTTATGTAATGTTTTTCCATTCGACGTTTGATGTCGGTTCTCGTCACTTGTGACGGAAGTCGATGTCACTCGGACCAGAACTGCGACGTTGGTCGCCCGCTCCGCGAGCCCCCTCGGTACAATCATTTAGGCTGTTATCACTTCACTGCAATAATTGCTTCATTTAACTGGAACATTTGATTTCTTTCTTCTGAGGGGAGAACCACCCACACTCTCACCAGATAGAGAGCTTAACGCTACCGTGTATCCACTTAAAACCATAGCCATTTTCATGCTAAGGTCACCGGCAGTTTGTAAGTGCTGGGTCCGTTTTGTTTGATTATTCACAGTGAATAAACAGCTTTACAAAGTTCAATGTGCGTCGATTTATTGTCCTCCGGGACACATAGGACACTACATCTCTTGTAATACCCCCCTCATTTTTCTGGTATATTTCAGGTGTGTGAGAGGGCCTACAGTCTCGTCAAAAGTTGTAAATAGTGTAACAGTAAGTATGTGACATCATCTGCCAACTGACTGAGGACTCCAGGGCTCCCTGGGCCATCAACCGGACGATCCACACCCTAACTCTCCACTGTAATATGGCACCGGCAATTCTGCTCTCAACCAGCCCTGGATCATCTCGACCACATCAACAGTAACAGCCACTGGTAGGCCTTGTGAGTTCGATCCGCTTTAATTTGCATTGTATACATGTAACCGTGTACACTATTTGGCAATACAATGTACTTGAGTTAACCGAAACTGGTGAGTTCTCATTTAGTGGTGTGTTTCAGGCTCTAGCCCTATCCAGGAAGTCATCGATGCATCAAGGAGTATCCTTCATCTATAAGGTTAAAGATAACAACCAATGCGTGCTGGAGAGCCTGAATACCCTGGCTGTATATTACTTTTTCCTGTAAATTTGTTCTGTGTGTTTCAGGGGATACAGCCACATGGTCGTTCGCCCCACGATCCTGAGAACTATGACTTTGTGCTCACCCAGTTAGCTGGCACCCATTCTATTCGAAATAGGAATATTGTGTAATATTCTGTCTTTTCATAACATAGTCATTGGATGACGTCCGCATTACTATCCCCGAACGCTCAGGTAACCTTACGCTTTTACTTCAACGAGTTACACTGTTTGAAAATTTTTATAACAAAGATTAGAGTGTAATATCACCATTCTTTGACGTAAAAGTCTTCATAAATCGCAATAATCCTTGCAGATTTTGCAGGCAGTGCATCGTATCGTGAGAAACGAACGCAATAGATAACGTGACTAAATATTGGCCAGTCAAATCGCGAAACCGTTCAGCAGCATGTAAACATTTTCGTGTGGCGGGAAAGAAAGAGGAGGTTCGGTTGCTAAGAATGTATTGTGTGATGATTGTGTGCCGTGTGTGTTGCGATTAAGTATTAGTGTCTGTAACTCATTGCGAAATGTGGTAAGAGTATGGTTTTGATTAACACATAAACTCTTAAAAAATGGATATGAACCAACAGTCAAAACTGAAAGGTAGGTATGATTATATAGTTTTATAATGATAAAGAACTAGCGAACCGGCCCGACTTCGCCGGGGTAACAATTTGGTTTTTACAGCAATACTTTGAAAGACAAAAATGGTTATTGTGGATCATCCTTAAAAGATAAACATAAGCTATCGCGGATTATTCTGTAGACCTTTTTGAGAGCTACAATTCTGTAGTACATTAATTTGATGCGTGTCTAATGGTTTAGTCAGTGCGAGCCTTGTAAGCGCCCTTAAAGCGGTTTTTACGACTTCATTACAAACGGTTAGACATTTCTCTGCTATACTTACGTTGAATATAAATGTATAATACACCAAAACCTTCCTCGAGAAATTCTCTAAATGATGTTGAAAACAGCATCAAAATCCAACAAGCGAATACACAGACAGACGCGGATAAGCGACTTTGTTTAATACAATTTATAGATAGTGAGTTTTCCGAAAACTAAAGAAAAATACATGGACAATAGTATAATTCAACTCTTCTAATTACACAGAACACGAATTTACTAGGGTCATCTCCATATTATCAATACAAACCACAAACACGATAGTGGGGAGGGCTATGAATATCAGGGAAATTGAGGGGTGAAACATGTAAAATATATTTAAATTGCATGTCATTTGGGTTCCTTAACTACTGTAAATCAAAATTACTTATTACACTGAACACGAATTTACTGGTGGTAACATGACATTTAAAGTACATACTACCAACTGCAATAACGGGGAGTTTCCATAAAGATGAGGGAAATTGTGGGGTAAAAATGTACATGTCACTTAGGTTCCTTAACCACATTACATGCAAGAAGACCTAACCTAACTCCACCTAACTTCACGATATGTGAAAGCGGGGGAGTTGTGCACAGACAAGAGATAGTTTGTTACGAAAAGCATAATAAGTAATATCGTGTCGGGTATCATCCACCCCTGTGATTCACCTATCGTGAAGTAAGGTTTAATTTGGTTAGGTGCGCTGGTGGCAGCAGTACGGACGCCCTTCAATTACCACACTGGCATGCAATACTACACAGTACAATTCACTACCCTGTGCCCACTTTCTTTGCTGAAACTCCAAATGTATTACGTTACTCACCAATTGTAGCGACAATCATACCTCCTAGGTGATTAATTGTCAATGATAAAGCAGACACATTGTCTACTAAATTTGTCGAAACTCCATAGACACTCAAATTTCTGCACAATTGTTATATTTTAACACTTTGCATGGAGGTAATGGCACAGAAACATGCATATTTTTGCACAATTATGTGATTTAACACGTCAAACAGAATGAATTGCAATGAAAGATGCATAACAGAACTCATAAATCACAAACCTCCACTCAGTCAAATTGACACGGTACACTGAATTTGCGCACATTCCCATTATACAACTGTGACGTCAACGAAAATAGATGCACATTTGTTTGCTGTCTCTGTGCGTCATTGGTCAACGAATGTATTGGATCGTATCATGGCGATTCACGTCAACTGTTTATAAACATCATCTGAGAACGTCTTTTTGTATGATATAATATATGTATATTTTTGTACTACTAAAATGTTACGTAGTACAATCGTCTCGTGAATATAGACAAGGTAACCCTTGAAAAATTCAACAGAATTAAGTAATATTCCGACACTGTTTAAGCACCGTGGTTTATGCCTGTATAGCATTAGCGTGTCGGCAATAACGTACCTTGTGACTAACGTTTTGTAAAATAATGAAACATGTTTCTGTGGCCCAAAATAAATATATTTGCCATAAATTTCACGGCTTCTTCTGGCACAGAAAGTAAAGAGGTTGTATAACACACCCTGTTAATGTTAATAACTTTCACAATGCAATGCCATTGGGTTTGTTAGTTCTGTACAATCTGCAAGCCCTGAACACAGCACACTTGCATGTGTTGCATCGTGGTGTATTGATTGATGTGGGAAGTATCCGGGGCATGGCCAGTACACCTCAGAATAAAACACAAACATGTGCCCCAGATTTGATGTTTCTCGTGTTTTGGTGCCACGTCACAGTGTCTGTTGTTGGTAGCCTGTACAGCCTCTTTGTGTATTGTGTGTGGTAGATAAGAATGCGGAGTGTTCTGTTGCTAGACCCATTTCTCTGATGACATTGAAAGCACATGGGAAACCAAGTGCTTGACAGGCAGATTGTACTGTAACTGTCTACAACAGTTACATGTGCTATCGAAGAAGGCCCTGGTGGATCTGATAGGCCTACACTGTATGTGGATCACACATGATGGGGCACCACCATGTTTTAATAGAGTGGCCAGAGCTTATCTGGAAGTGTTGTTCTCGCACAGGTGGATGGGTTGTGCAGGACCATTCGCCTGGCCTGCACATTCACCTGATATGAATCCAGTGGATTATTACCACTGGGGATATCACAAGACCATTGTTAATGCATCACCTCGTATGGGCATTGCAACGCTTCGCCAGTGTGTGGAACAAGGTTACCAGTGGGTCCGTGGCAAACCTGGGGTGTTGGAACTTGTCACACCGTCGCTGACGCAATGCTTGCAGACATACATTCATGTGCAAGGTGGACATCTTGATCATCGCATGTAAAAGTGAGTCACTGTTTGTACGCAGGCAGGGCTGCAGCGACACGAACAGGGGTGCATCACGTACAGCTATAAACAATTCCAGCAGAAATTTGGAAGCCCTTAACGGGAACTATCAAACCAAGGACATATGTTCATATGGACTTTTTTGTTTTGAGGTGTACTGTCCACACCCCAGTTACTTTCCATGTAAATTGACTACTGTACATATACAAAATGTATATATATCTGTGTTTGTGTGAAAAACACATCACTAAGTTCATTGGCATAATCATGAAATATCCTGTAGACTATGAGTTTTAGCGTCTCTTAATTTTTATATCTTTTTTAATATATGTTTTCCTTCCTCTAAATTAACTGAAATTCACTCCTATTATATAGATTAGTGATCTATATATTTTGCTTCCATTTTAATTATAATACATCTGTGATTGACACGCATGAAAATACATGCCATGACTGTACAAAGAGCTAATTGTAGAGTGTACTAGTAACCAAAAAATCAGGATGTCTTCAAAGACACCTCTTTCATGAAGATGCGACAATAATGGGCACATTAATAGAATTCAGAAACATTGTCCATTTTCTACCAGCAGCGTTGTAAATCACTTTCGTGGTTTCTCAAGAAGTGCCATATGTGTTACATTAAATATACAGGTAGGTAGTCCACAGCATAAGCAATGTTAATTTCATGTTTTTCCTCCATTTTTTTGACGTGGGGTATTATAAGATTTGTTTGACAATGTTTTAGGAATATTGCACATACGAGGCTAAACTGTGTGGTGTTTTATAATTTAAGTTTTCGTGGTAATGTGCGTTGTGATATCTAGAAAACAAATTATTATTGTAATGCTAAGAGTGGTTTTGAAGTAACGATGAGACTGCTATTGTGGTTTGTGTCTGGCATGTGTGTTGTTTGTTGAAGGCATGTTCGTGGAGTATGCTTGCAGTAAACACAGGCAAGAACTTGTGACAATCCTGAGTGCGGAGGATGAGATACAGCACTACTCACTGAAAGTCAAGTAAGATCACCGCCTAGTTGAGTGTTCAAAACTGAAAGTCTTCCTTGATTGCGTAACTTATTTGTTTTTTAAATACCCACTCTCTGTACTTTCACTTGGTTTTCTCATCAGCTGCTTTCTTTATCGTGTGGGTTTTGGGGAGCCGTGCAGCTCAGTTACGTAGTCGCTCGTTACTCGGGAAGAGCCATTATGGTTTTGTAGTTGTTACGGCTCCTCTCGAGGTGATTTGGTTTCCCTCACATTTGCATTCTGTTGCTGATCCATCTTGCTTCACCTCCGTGACTGCTAACCTAGGTTTTGTGTGCCTTTAAATGCCTAAACTTATTATCAGCATTTCGTTCATTTTTTTAACTAACAGGGAACCCACTGTATTTGCTTCTCTACTAAACTTCCTTCAGCAGTGAATGTTTCCAGAATTCTAATATAAGCCAGACATTTCCTTCAGCCCATTCACACAAGGGGCACTGCTGAGATGAAGAACCCCGAACCCCCATTCATTGCTCCTGGTGTACATCTGAGAATGACTGGAAGGGAGGTACAGGTGCGTTTCTATAGTGGTAATTTCCCGCTTGTACTTCCAAAATCGTTTGATGCCCATTTGCTGTGACTTGCGCTTGCGCCGTGTATTGGCGACAATCCTTTCCCGTGGTGCCGTGGTTTCACTGTTAATGTACTGCACAGAGTTGTTGACCCACTGGCAGCAGCAGCAGCAGCGAAAATGGTGAGCTGTAGACGTGAGCTTGTGTGACATGTTCAATGATGACACTTAAAATGATGGAAAGAGAGTTGTTTGAAATGTTTTTATTTAGCCTACATTTTCGAAGCACTGTCCAACAATGCCTTCAAATAAAATAGCTGTACTTGCAGCTGAAATGTCAGGCGTGCCTGCTGCAAGTATTTTCAGTGCATGGAAGGACGCTTGTGACGTGTAGGCGTGTGTGTTTCAGTGCAAATTTCGACAAAAGAAACAAAAAGTGATTCCACACCGGACGTCACGCCCTAATGGGAACATGACTAGAACGGTTAGGTATGTGATATTGGTAATCGTGTTGATTGTGTGAGTACATAGTTCTTGCATCTACCAATTGTTATGGGTGGTGGAGGGATATAGCTCTGTTTGTTTACTTTGAGCCATAAGTAAGGAGGAAAGCAGTAAAGGAGGAGGTGACATGATGCTCTCTGCCCTAGGCACAAGTTGCTGTCTGCAGTACCAAGCATCCAGCCTGCCAGAGCACATGACACGTCCTGGGTCTCTGTCCATACTGTCTGCCATTATTACACAATCAGTCGCTGCTGGTCTTCTTCACGAGACACATTGCCTTCGACTATATCCTTGTTCGAAGGCACTGCCCCAGTCACACTTCAGAGTGTGTACTCTTGTATTATCCTTCCTTGGGGTCAGAATGAGTTAATAGAACATTAGAAGGAGGCGGAATAATGTAATATAAAATTATTGGTAAAGCATAAAATGCATTTGTTTAAAAAAATTTGTTTAGTTTAGTGCATCTCTGAGACCTTTTTTTGTGTGCATGTTTGTAAAAGACATTGGACAAGTATGCTCTCATTAAAATATACTGGTCAGGGATTATATAAACTAATAATAAAAAATGAGGGCATGTTCTTCTGGTCAACTGAGGCTGGCACTTTTAGATCAGACCAAGTCTACATTCTCCGTGATATCCACATGTAAAATAAAGAAGTGAAACTTAATACAGTGTCCAGTTCATAAATATTATTGAAGTGTCCTTAGTCTCACAGGCTTTAATAACAAGTGAAAGGGGGAGGACTTGGCTCTTCGCATGACTGTGTGCCTCAGGAGGAAGCGTGCCACTTGTCACGCTATGTGGTCTGTCCACACTTACCACTCGACTTCTGAACTTCACTTGATTCCCCTTTCTGCTCCATCGTGTCTGGAGGTGCAGTTGGCACCTAAATGCTGATTCTCTTTAGGTGCCAGACCCAAGTAATATTTCCGAAACCTCTGCTAACTGAGAAGATTGTTCGCCATTGCCTGAGATGGGGAAATGCTTTGGCAGAATGACCTCCTGAACCATCTGGCAGCTTCCACATCGTACGAGGATGTGTAATGTATAGCAGTACGTGACAGAACACTTTAAAATTTATCTACGTGTCCTGAGTTGTCATTTACAACGATAAAGTTGGCCTTGAACTTTGCTAACATAATATTTTATTTTACAGTCAGAGAACATTTTCAGTTTTATTTTCCATTTTCTTTTATCCCCACTAATTAAATTTTGTAAGAATGGTGATATTTTGAACATTTTATCATTATCCAACATTTTATTCTTTTCTTCATCATCATCACAATTTACCATCTTTGCTTTTCATTGCATTTTCACTATATAAAATGAACATTACTTTTATTTGTTACGTTTTGTAGTTTGTTGCTTTTATGTTATTTTTGAGTTTGAGGGTTATTTTTGTCTTGCACGTTTTTAAAACTAACACATCTCACTTTATCTGCATTTACACACGTAACTATCCACGCTGTGCCAAATAAATTGCTTNTCCACATCGTACGAGGATGTGTAATGTATAGCAGTACGTGACAGAACACTTTAAAATTTATCTACGTGTCCTGAGATGTCATTTACAACGATAAAGTTGGCCTTGAACTTTGCTAACATAATATTTTATTTTACAGTCAGAGAACATTTTCAGTTTTATTTTCCATTTTCTTTTATCCCCACTAATTAAATTTTGTAAGAATGGTGATATTTTGAACATTTTATCATTATCCAACATTTTATTCTTTTCTTCATCATCATCACAATTTACCATCTTTGCTTTTCATTGCATTTTCACTATATAAAATGAACATTACTTTTATTTGTTACGTTTTGTAGTTTGTTGCTTTTATGTAATTTTTGAGTTTGAGGGTTATTTTTGTCTTGCATGTTTTTAAAACTAACACATCTCACTTTATCTGCATTTACACACGTAACTATCCACGCTGTGCCAAATAAATTGCTTNGTTTTTAAAACTAACACATCTCACTTTATCTGCATTTACACACGTAACTATCCACGCTGTGCCAAATAAATTGCTTATGGCACCCAACCTGGCACGCAACTGCTTTTGAATGAATGAAAATTTCACACTAAATGTCATTGATAAAGATACAACTATTACAAACTTCCACAATGGGCTACCTACAACCAACAACTTATTACTGCATGGTAGATAAGCAGGCATCACTTCAGCAAGAAACTGTTCCATTGGTCTCCAATTGAATTGTTACACTTTTAATTCAACTTTGAATCACAGTCCTACATTTCTTGACTTGCTACCAAAGTTGTGCATTCAATGCCTATGTGAAAATGTGCAGTAATGGGCTGGATTTATTTTTAAAAGATTGATTCCAAAATTGCGTTGTCAACCACAGAGCAGCTTAAGTGGACATTCTCGCTGTCTGTCTGTTTGCTTGTATATTCGTGCACGTGAAGTGTCGCGGTGCGTGATTGCAGCTTCGTGACGCTGTACGAGACGAGCACGGAGCTGGGGGATGGCATCCTGTCGAGTCCCAACACGGTGCTCGTGCTGTGCGACCAGGCGCTGGTGCAGGCACAGCGGTCGCTCCTCGACGAGCTGGGGCACCACCTGGTCGTCAAGCTCAACGTGCACGTCCGGGTCACAGGTACCAGCAAACATACCCACGTCGCGGTGTTCCTGCTCGGTAGGGGGTAAGACGACAGGAGGTCGTGGCCGGCTGCAAGGGGTCTCCCTGCCGATGGAGCAGCTACGGTCAGACGAGGTGTGGGTTGAGAGGAGTGGCAGGGGAAATAGGAGCACCCAGAAAAAACTGCTTAGACCCATCAAGGATTGAATGCACATGACTAGTGGGAGGCCAGTGTGTCAGTCGCACAGCTCTGAGGCCCTGTGACGGTGTTAGGAATAAGTAGTGTGCTCTCTTGTTAATATGGAAGTGTCTTCTAAGCATCATCAGTAGTGTCCTTGTGTGGCTGTGCAGTTGGTCAGCTGGTCTTCCACTGCAGATGTGGGTTGTATCCATTGTGGATGTTATTGGCTGGCTTTCATGGTGCATTCTATTGCTGCTCCTTGTGGAGTTTTGAGTATTACACTTGAGAAATGCCTGTGAGCTCAACCAGAGCATCATGTCTCCAGTCGGATGTTTCTGGTGAAAAACTACATGTGTATGAATTCTTTAAAGAAATTGAAGTTTTCCACGCAGTTAAGTGTAATTAACCAATTAGTATAAAAAAAGTTGTATTTGGTTTTTAAAATAGAGTTTAATTGTAATCATGAGCATAAATCTCTATTATCATCATCATCATCATCATCAACACATCCACGTATCAGAACAGCAATGTTTAATCTGTACTAATAAATTTTCCGAATGTAAAATGNATGAGCATAAATCTCTATTATCATCATCATCAACACATCCACGTATCAGAACAGCAATGTTTAATCTGTACTAATAAATTTTCCGAATGTAAAATGTAGTATTTCAGAAAATTTCAAAGACTGTTCATTTATGCAAAAAAAATGTTTCCTTTGTTAACTATGTTATAATTGTCATTAATTGCTATGAATCATTTAAAATTAATTTTGTGAAGAATTCTATTGAAACAATTGTTCTAAAATTTGTATTGGTTAACGGTTGTAATTTCCACCTTTTATTTGATCTTGCTGAATATATAAGGTGACCTACCAACATAATTTTATATATATATATATATTTTTTTTTTAAAGTATTTATATTTTGTGAGAGCATAACTTAATTACATTCATATCCTCTGGGCAATAACTGTTTTCAATATTGCCAGTTTAGTTATACCTAGGACATATTATCTGTTTAATTTAATTATTTATTATCTATTTAATTATAACATTCCAGTTCACCTTTTGTATTTATAGCAATCTATATACCAGTATGTTGTTGTTTTGAATAAGCCAGTGGCCTTGTGAGATTGGCGAAACTTGATGTGTGTGTGTGCGCACACACATGCATGTGCATCTGTGTGCGTGTGTATGTGGAAGTAATTTATTGGTGACATGACGTTATTTTCAAAAGACGATATCAGTTTCATTACCACAATTTTTAGATTTTTCTAGTGATACACTCCTGTCAGTAACTCCTTCCCATGCAGTAAACTCCAGATTCTATTCTCACCCTTTGCTCATGGCATGTCACCTACTTCGAGACTCACAAGCTGCCACCGTACTCACGACATCATGGGCAAGGCGACTTCTGCCACGTCGACGGAAGTTTGGAACGTGGTGCCCCTCGGCAGAGTTGAGGTGAAGGGGAGCACCCTGAGGAGACCCACCAACCACCCACAAAGTCCACCGCACTTCCTACATGCAGAAATGTGTGACTGGGATCTGTTGGTAGTCGAGAGGTGGGCAGCGAGTGAAGGCAGACCTGGGCTGTGTTGTCAGGGCTGCCAACATGCCCAGAGCTGCTGCGCACCAAGTTCCCTCGCAGCGA
This sequence comes from Clitarchus hookeri, assembly GCA_002778355.1. Classification (NCBI taxonomy): domain Eukaryota; kingdom Metazoa; phylum Arthropoda; class Insecta; order Phasmatodea; family Phasmatidae; genus Clitarchus; species Clitarchus hookeri. Next base: position 85,556 of record NQII01003552.1, read on the forward strand.
GGACCTCGGCAACTTCCTGCAAGTGTCTGGCACGGTGGTCCGCATAGTCACGCCCAAGATCCTGGAGTTCCAGCGAGACTATACGTGCACCAAGTGCAAGCACTCCTTTCAGATACAGGTGTGTTCAGCTCGGGGGTGCGAATATGCATTCATAGTGTGCTTTCATGTGTGGTATTCTGTGATCAAACACTGATAACACCGTATGGAAAATCTATTTACACAAACAGGGGTGTCAGTCCCTATTTCTTACACAATGAAAGTGGGTACCATGTACTATAACTTCGTTTATAAATTTTAGTTTTCCTTTAAGTGATTAGAATACAAATTTTACCCTATGTAATATACTTTTTGCCCTGCTTTTTTCACAGGTTCTATAGCCCTTCATATTTTAAACAACCTTGGGTGTCCTACATCAAATTATTTTTCCATGAGGAATAACCTGTCCGAGTTTGTACACATCTTTGGGAATCACACACACACATGCACACAGTAACGTATACACAAAACACAATAAATTCGCATGGAGAGGATGTTCTTTGCCCATAAGCCAACTTGACTTTCTCTGTAGTGGATTCCTTGTCACTACTGGTTGGAAAGTGCACCATTCGTAGGTGAGAATGCCATTGCGCACTGATGAGAGTAACTTACCTACACCAACAGGCATCAGAAATTTTCCACAAGTGCCTGTTAAAAGATTTGAGTTTGATTGAATACGTACTCTGACAGCATGACAGCCAAGCACACTTGCATGGTGGGATAGTGGAAATCTCTTGAGAAAATACAATCCATGTCAACTTAGTACCTTTCCTAATATTAGTGCAGGATTATCACATTCCATGTGTACTGCAGCTGCAGTAGTCAGTATTGTTGGAAGGTAGATGGTATGTTTTATTATTGCCTCTCGAGAGGCAGGACCGGTACGTATGAGAGGCGGCCATGTAGCCGGCTGTGGTAGGTGCAGCTGTCCTTACCCTCTGCCTGGATGGTGGCTGGTGCGAGAAGACGTGCAGGCAGACACGCGACAGACCACGAGGGTGGGCTAACCAGGAATACCTTGAGAAAACTCACCATCCATAACCCCTCTCAGCTGTCTCCCCACTTGTTAAAATTCCATATTGAGATTTCCTGTGGATTGAACCTGGGTTACCAAGGTGGGGAATTGGTTTGCTGATCACACAGCAGAGGTGCCCGCCTTACAAAGGGACGGACACGTGACGTCTATCGTGGAACCGAGCTTCCGGCAGCTTTGCTTTCATTCAAATCGACCAGTGCTTTAATGACCGCCTGCCAACTTGTGAGCAAGTTGTGCTATCGATGTGCAAATGTTTCCAGGCGGACTATGAACAGTTCTACGTAATGACTCCGCCCTCGAGGTGCCCCAACCCAAACCCGTGCAAGAGTTCAAACTTCAAAGCCATGAAGACAATAGACCAACGCAACTGCAAGGACTTCCAGGAGATCAGAATACAGGTGCCTAGTAGACTGCTCTGGTGTGCCTGCCTGTTGCCGCCTTTACATTTCTTTCACTGACCAGTGTCAATGCACAAGCAGTCAATTTGAGTATTGAAAGTGTGCGTAAAAAGAAAGAACTGTTGCATTAGGGGATGTAAACAAGTAGTTTGATGATCATTTGAGAACATTCATACTCATTTATAGATCACAACTGATAATGCCAGGATAATTTTTTTAACAGTATCAATTTTAACATTTGGTAAAGTGTACAACGTACAACTTCAATTTTCTGAATGTGGCTTGTGATAATTTGGGTTTCTGCTAGTACAGAAATTAAGTTAAATTGTACTCAGTTGTAAAATGAAATGTAGTTATAAAATGGTTATTACCATAACGAGCTGCAGAAAATTATGCTATGATATGTAATTATAACTGAAAGAGTGGTATTGTAATAAAAAAAAAGTTAGATAAATTTTTTTCTAGATATGCACTACATCCAGTACAGAGCTCACCAAGAGAAATGCAAGGTGTAGCAACAAAAAAATTGCAACAAATTTATTTTCCAGCAGTTGTTATTGGAAGATGGGTGCAATAAATGTGGTCGATATAGAGAGGTTCTTTTGCAACTGCGTGAATGTCCACCTGGCCTCGAGCAGCTCTGCAATGTGGCCCTTAATCAAATATCGCCACATGCTCATGTCTTTTAACACCATCGCTTTAATTTTGGTTGAACTATTAATGTATATACTCTGGTGGCGATTTTTGATGTTGCAGAATATTACAGCTCTAATTACTTTAACAACCATGATGCTATGTACATATACCAAATTACCTTAATTGTGTACTATTCCTTCTGGTTGCCTTTTTTTCCTTCTGTTGTTAGTGCAAGTTGTTGCAGATGAAAAAATAAATTATCATATACTTGTTATTTTACTGTTATATTATTGGTTTTTTTAAGTAAAAATTGTTTCTGCAGAAATTTTTATGAGTGTAATTGATTCATTGGTTTTACTTATTTCTGTTGGTGAAAAAAAAACTCTTGTTTTGTGCCGTGCAACCGGGCATTAATTAGTATTATGAAGTGTGTTTAATTGCTAAAAGAACAGCACTATAGCAAGCAGATGATCACCTCATAATGTGCAGTTCATATACTAATAGCTGTATTATATCTAAACAAATTTGGGGTTAAAGATGTAGCAGGTCTGTTTGTTGCGGTGTATCTTTTTGGATTATACCTTTTTGAAATTCTTTTCAATTCCAGGTGTGTTTGTTTGTAATAGTATTTGTATAGATGTATTGAATTTCCAAACTACTGTATACCACACCGTCTTATACACGCTTTTAACTGTGGTTTCCAGGAGCAGGTTACGAAACTCAAGGTCGGCTTGATTCCTAGGTCCATGGCAGTTACCCTTGAAGATGACATTGCAGATTCATGTAAACCAGGCGATGATGTTCTCGTGTGGTGAGTGCAAGTTTGCCTCATGCTCTTTAATGGTACATGTTAAAATAGCAATTTTCGTCATTGTCCGTAGTCAAGACGATATTGCAATGTAGCTTAGTTGATCTGGTAGGGAAGTTGTTCGGCATAGGCAGGTAGTAAAGAGTTATAGTCCATTCGCAGTAACTTGCAACTTTTCTGAAGTCCTGCTAAAGTTCTACTTACAGAATATTCTTCCGCCTCGTGCAAAGAAAGCCTAAGAAGAGAGTACAAAGTTACATCAAAGACACACGTCACTGCATTTGTGCGCACTCACTAAAATAATATTCTGCATAAGAACTATTTCTTACTAGGTATTACCAACACACCTGTTTTCTCACTGTTTTTATTGATGTTAAATGTAGATGAAATATTACAATTTATAAATAACATATAATTTCAATCTAACCAAAAATAAGGTACTTTTATGTTGACAGAAGTTTAAAACGCTTGTGATACATAGCGTATTTAGGGAACAACCAAACACATCATACACGACGTGATTTTTCAAATTTTTATTTAAAAAGTGTGAAGAAACCGTGAATTGACTATACAAACTGATGCAAGTCTTGAAGATGTATCAATTACGGTGATCAGTAAAGCAGATCATTGAGGTGACTTGTTATGCATCTTATTACGTCACCTGGTGGCCAATACTTGGAGGGTTTTATAACAGCATCTGCCATAGCAGCCAATTGTTCTGGGCTTTGGGCAAAGGCCAGAGTGGTATCTGGGGTTGGAGGGTTTCTTGTATGCCTGCGGGGGTGAAGTACTAGATGTGTGTTTCTGTGCATCCTGCCCCAGACTCCAGAGGAGTACAATGTTCCAGTGTGTCCAAGCCCAGACTCCGGGCACAGGGCATGAGAGTTGGATCACAGGGTGAGAATTAATGAGCTACACGTGGGGATGATGAGTCGAGCGACGAACGGCGTGCTCAGTTCCTCACCTCAAGTCAGCGTGCCTATTATTAGATGCTGCCCCAAAATACTGCTGGCAGCAGTAAGTGAAGACTTCACCTCTACAAGAGGCAGAACTTTGCTAGCTGAGCTTACGACAACTTCAACCATGTTGTGTATAAGACAGTGAGTGGCCTTTAGGAGTGAAGGTTGCTCCTAGGGGCTCTTCACTGTAGCGCTGGAGCAGCATTGGGGTGGAGAGTACCTGCTCCCTCCCCCGTCACTGTTTACCATACTTCCGATCATGTCATCAACAAGTGCAGATTGCCGACTTCGAAGACGGAGGGTATGATGTCGATGACTTTATCACAGTGGAGCAAATTACAAAAAAATATATATATATTGGTTTCTCATGCACCTGAAGATTTGAATGTTTATCATCCAAATGTTGCAGTAAACGTTTTCTTAACCAGTCATGGAATCTGATTGGAAAAAACACAAAATAAGTCTCAATATTTGCCTCAAACCAAGCTGGTTAACTTAATACACTCGCAACATAGGGAAGGTTTTAAGTTTCAGTGAGGGTTAAACCCTTTCAGCTACCGACATACCCACCCAATTACCTACTGACTCACCCACCCATCCGTAGAGGTGTGCAAACTTTCAAAAATCCTAAGTTGATTTAAATCTTCAAGCTGCTAAACATTATTTTCAAACACATTACCAAATTTGGCAGAGATGCTCTTCAGTACCCAACTTAAAATTCTGTGTAGGCCAAAATGGGCTGCTGACCATATTGGACCCAAAATCCCCTGGGGTTGTCAATCATATTTATCTACGTTTCCAACAAAAATTTTATTACCATTACACATGTCGTCTAACCTGGAAGCCTAATTGCCGCTGTCATACCTCATCTAGAATCCTCGAACCACATCTACAGACGTGAGATGAATTGGACAGGGGTTGGTTTGCACCTAAGCGTGCTTAGATACCACATGCCCAACCGCCAGTTGCAATTTCGCAACTCGGTCTAGCTCGGCCGCCACTCGCTACCATCCCCTCTCGTGCATAGCCAGCTAACATAGTTGCCATGGAGTGGGGGTAGGAAAGAGCAGTGTGTGTGTCACCTGTGAGTTGCAGCAGTGGAAAATGCCAGTTATTCTTTGGCCATCACCTTCTCATCTCTCTTAAAAAAAGCACTGCAATTGTCTGTCGCTAGCCAACTGTCCGTAAGGGATGAGCAGTTTTGCTCTGAGACAGTCGCCCTCGAAGGTGCTCGGATGCCGTGCTCGCCACGCCACCCGCCGCATCGTGACTAGATATGCGACTCGCGTGCCTAAAGACTGTGAGACAGCTGGTAACCATTGTAAGCAACAGTATTTGGATGTGGCTGAGGCCACTCATTTGCACGGGTCAGACCCGACAGGGATTTTATTGAGCTTGGAGAAGGAGCTACTGACTGGTAGAGCTTCTCACAGTAAAGTACTGTTTATTCTGAATAAACCGTATAGCCCTTGATATCAGAGTTTCATCTGGTTTTTGGGGAGAGGACATCTGCATTCATTAACTTGTCATTACCTGGATCCCTAATTAACCACGTCCACTGGGACTTCTCTGCAAAGAAAAGGGGAACCAGACAGTAACAAGAAAATCCCGCAGTGGGCGATTGCACCTCAAAGGCGGGGTGGGTGGGGGTCCACCATCGCAACTTGACTTCTGGTGCTGTGACTGCTCTGCCTGTCTTGTTTGGACCAGAGTGCTTCGCACTCGACGGTCAAGCATAGCACCGAGAAGCCAGCATTAGAATTAGATCACACCAGGATTAATTCCAAGATACTGTTACCACCTCCAACAATCCAACACGCCACCACAATTTGCTGCCGAGTGTGGGAATTGGAGGGTTGGTTGGAGTTGCCGGAATCCTTGCACAGACAGGAAAAGTCTAGACACAGAGTCTACTCATCCACCTCTGTACATTCCACCATGATTTACCACCGTGTGCAGAGGTTTGGAGGATGGCAAGATGTCCACCTGATCCTGATCTTCCATGGGAGGGGAACACTTGTGCATTGCTGCTGAGAGAGCCCCGTAGCACTTCCAAACCAACCTCCTTATGCTTTTCTCCATAAAATGGGGAGAAAGGAAGGGTAAAGTCGCTGCAGCTCACCAAACCTGAGTCGACGCTCCAAGGACCTCTAGCTAAGGTTCAGGTGGTGTATACTAAACAGAGGGAGCTCATTCAACTTGCGTGGCAGCAGCAAGTTGAAGAACCCCCACAGTACCAACCCGGGCCCTTCCAGCCACCCACCAAGATACAGGACACCCGTCGCCCATGGGTGGCACCTGAACAATATCGGCCCAGGGGTATACACAGTCCAGTGAGATCAAGCACCCATAAGAGCTCCCACCAGGCTCGCACCACTAGTGCCAGACAAAAGAACAGGCCCAACACCTGGAGCTTGCGGGGCACATGTTGTGTGGATTGATAGCAGTAGTGTTTGCACGTGTGGTTACAGTGGTACGGTGATGCGGCGGTGGCGGGGGCTGAGCGCAGGCAGCCGCAGCGACATAGAGCTGGTGCTGAAGGCAAACCACGTCCAGGTGTGCAACGACCAGCGTGCCAACTTGCTGATGACGCAGGAGGTGCGTGACTTCTTCCAGCGTTTCTGGGACTCGCACGCAGACAGGCCTCTTGTCGCCAGGGACTTCATACTTGCCTCCCTCTGCCCTCAGGTGAGCTGCCCCCATTCTCTCCTCCATCACATAGTTCTGCTATGCTTACCCACACTGCGCAGAATCTAAACTGCTTGCACGAGAGAAACAGATGTAAGAATGAGAGTGTGCATGAAAGAAAGAGGGGGGCGGGGGCAGTAAGATTGATGGACACATTCAAACGGAACACCTGGCATGAGGTTCGTTTTCTCAGGACCAAGTGTTGTTCAAGTTATTCAGACCCGACTGTAACAATGAGGTCCTTCCTCATCATCTGTACATTGCGGTGCATTGTAAAAACCAAACACTGATTTTCTTATCTTTCATTGTCATGTGTTATCACAGTTGTAATGGCATTGCAAAAGTCACATATTCCATAGGATTTTGCATAGTAATCCTGTAGTTCCAGTGGATTATTTTGATTTTTTTGTATTGAAGAGTAAAAATATTTTTATTGCCCAAAAGTTGCAGCCATTGTTTTGGTCTTCCAGCCACGCCAGAATGTGTAGGATTGCACCATTATGCCAGAACCATTCCCACAAACAAATTAGCGGGGAGAGTGAACTTTGTCAGCCATCCCTTCCGTAAAGCGTGGAGGAGACATCATATGGTTCAGTCAGTGGCAACGGCAAGTTGTGGCCGAAGGCAGCTGGGAAATGACCAGTGTGTTTCTGCACACTCCTGACTGGTCTTTCAGTCCCACTTTAGTTGTGAAGTCTCGCTCATCCAGTTGCATGAAGGCTATCTGCCACCCACGGGCTTGCAAGAGTGCAAGTCTATTGCATTTATAGCCATGGATGAGAATATATTTTGTAATACTTTATCTAGGTCTATCCAATTTTAGAATTATCTATTTCGATCTTTAATTTTTTATTTAAAAAAAATCAGTAGTTGTCTTATTTTGCCACTTAAAAATGTAGGTTTACTAGTAGTAAGGGATATTAAAATTTTCTATCTGAATACTGTATTTGTTGAACTACTTTACATTTTACGTATAAAACCAAAAAATAAATTAAAAGAACATGTCTTGTGTTTAGAGAATCATATGGATGTCAACAAAGGAAGTATAACTGCATTTGAAGCATAATTCACTGCTTAAAATTTGAACCTAAATTGTTTTATTTAATTACTGTATTTTTGAGCACAAAAGAGTGCTTTTAATTTTAAATACATTGTCAAGTTTTTGCTCCACTGGAAATTTATTTCTTTTAAATTTAGTTTTTGCATAACAAGACAGACAAGTCAAACCTTTATTTATGATGCAAGATAAAAATCCTTCTAAAATACATGCTCAAATAGTCTGTGGAGAAATACACTTTTCTAATAGATCAAAGTACAAACATGGGAATGGCCTTATTTTCGAAGTCATCCTTTATACAGGAAAGTTGAATAAATCCATAATGGTAATAATGGAAATATCAGCAAAGTGCAATCGGTACGCCTACATTTGTGATATGAAATTAATTTTATTCCCTTTAAACTATGAAGCATTTATGGGTATCAATCTTAATGTACTATATTGTGTACAGAGTGGTTGTCTCCAAGTCATGTAACCAAAAAACTTGTTTTTAAACAAAATATTTCTGTATTCACTGTACACCCAGCAATTAATTTTATCAACAAACATTTCCATCAGATCAAATTATGGTTGCACATACACTTTAAATAGCTTATGGTTTATTTTTTATTAGCTAGGGATACTGCGGCAGATTTATAAAAGGATTATCATATTGAAATTCATAACCCATTCAATTGGGTAATTTGTCAATACTAAATTGTATGAAATGACAACAGTGGTGTGGGTTCAAATCCCGAGAAACCCAAGTCCAGACTTTCATGTGAGAAAAGTGGCAGAGGTGGTTTTTGTGGACGGAGGTACTCATGTTTCCCAATGACAGCATTCTGTCTGTTCTCTGTTAACAGGATTTCAGTTCTGTTATGTGTCTTGCAGTACTTGCATACTGGGACCCTAGTTTGGAAGGTGACACCGTGCTGTAAGGTGCACTGATGCCTACGTGTTACAAGCACAGCAGTGTGTGTGCAGGTGTACGGACTGTACCTGGTGAAACTGGCCCTGGCGGCAGTGCTTTGCGGGGGAGTGGCACGTCAGGAGCAGTCTGGTTGTCGTCTGCGGGGAGAGGCGCACCTGCTGCTGGTCGGAGACCCTGGCACCGCCAAGTCCCACCTCTTGCGCTTCGCCGCCCGCGTCTCCCCGCGCTCCGTCTTCACCACCGGCATCGGCACCACCTCCGCCGGCCTCACCGTCACCGCCGTCAGGGTAACTGTGCTCTACCCTCTCTGTCCAGCCACCTCATCGTGGTGGGTGTGACATTCTGACTTGTCATGTGTATCCAGTTCCCCTCTCGTCATGTGCTGTCCCCTGAGTCTATGTGGAGAAGTCTTCCCACTTCTTGGCAGATGCACTCATAGTATCAGTTGTATTTGTGCAAATGTAGGCTGCTTATGTGAATAGGCTACACCACTTTTTGTGACCGGAAAATACCGTATTTACTCATGTATGCGCCTCACCTTATTTTGAAAGTATCTGGATGGAAAGGTAAGAACTTATCAATTACAGTTACCCTGCATGTAACACACGCAGTACTCCTCTAAATGATGTAATGTTTAGACAAAAGTTAGGTTATGTGATTATTAAGGGATGCTAGTTTGCAAAGAACGCGTGAAATTAAGTTCAGTTAGTGGCAGAGTAGGGCTCTGGTTGTAATACAGTATCAAGCTGGAGAACACATTGGGTGTCACCAGCTGGGATAACTAGGGCACAATATAGTACAGAAGGTACCTAAAGACATTCCCCTTCTGTCTGTAGCACAGAAATACTTGAGTTGAATCTAGTTGAAATGAAAACACTGAATTTAGTTTATTACTGACATTATTCTCAAAACAGATAATTAAAATGGACAACACACGGTACACTGTCATACAATTCCTGTCACCATTCTACTGCAGGTGGGGTGCCTGGGGCAGCTATACAAACGGAGCTGACAAAGATATATTATTGGGGCTTAAATTTATAAATACACAAAAAAAAAACAATGTAAAAACCTGGTGATAGTCGTTAAGCGACGATACTTAACCTAAACTCAACGAGCAATAGGTTACAGTAGTGGTTTCGAACTAGCAGGTGTCCAGATAGGATCAAGGTTGGATGAGAAAATCTCTGGATGATGGCTGGGCACACTGGTTGGAAAGTGTCGGGGTCACCGGTGTCGCTGTGTCGAGTTGGCGGTGAATGGGCTTTAAGCAGTTAACCAAGTCTTGGCTCTTGGCTAGAAGACCAGAGTCAGAGCACTTCTCTGGACCATTTTGGTCCGAGGAGTGCCACAAGTTAATGGTAGAGAACTGTCTGAACGTCGGCGGTACACTGGCCTATACATCCCAGTGTCGCTTCCCTTTTGACGTGTAGGGCTGCTCTCTCTGCTCTTTCCTACTCCATGGTGGAAGCGCAGTTCAGATGTGCATGGGTCAGTAGGCTGTGGGTGGCGACAGGAGGTTGCCTGCTGCAGGAGTTGTATCTAGTGTGTTTTCCTAGCTGGTTGGTTCCTTGCTTGTTCGCTTCTCTGAAGCGTTGCGTCGCCATGTGTCACCGCGTCTAGTACTGGGACATTAGATTGAGAAACACGATTCACATTCCCCAGACGTCTGTTGTTTTCTGGCCATCTGTTACCTCTCTTGCGGTGTTCATGATTCATTGGTTAGGAGACATCTCAAGTTCAGTAAGGGCAGGGAAGCGTAAGGCCTCGGCAGGGTATACATGTGACAAAAAAATAAATATAAGGTTACAGCATCACATGTGGAGTTGAACTGAAGGAAAAGAGAGCATTGCTCTTAACACATTTCACATCCGGTTATGAATGTTTGCATAAACAAACAGTTTGAAAATCTATGCAGTTTATAAAGGAAGGAATGTTCAGTGCCAACTGGGATTATAATTAACATCAAACTGAAAAAGGTACTTCAATATTTTTTTGTTTTGTCAAGTATGTTGTTACAATATTTTATCACTTAATTTCATAAGGGTTAAACCACTAATTTTCAAAGAAAATGTTTGTAGAAAATGTGATGATTATGCGATAAGAAACAGTATCATTCACGTTGCATGTGTGTGGCAGGAGAACGGAGAGTGGCAGCTGGAGGCCGGGGCACTGGTGCTCTCCGATGGTGGTATTTGTTGCATCGACGAGTTCAACTCGATCAGAGAGCACGACCGCACCAGCATCCACGAGGCCATGGAACAGCAGACCATCAGCGTTGCCAAGGTAGCCTACCATCCATCCTGTCTACCTCATCTCACCTTCGTCTCCATCAGCATTTCCGAGGGACTGCGTGGTCGTGCGGATAGTGTACCGGCCTCCCACCAAGGACATGTGGGTTCATTCACTGGCAGTAACACACCTTGGTGTTTCTTGTGGGAAACATGGCATATGTGACTATTGGCTGATTGGTTTCCACGAGGTGTTTCCTTCCCCTCCACCCTTGCGTTCCTCTGCTGCTGCATCCTCTCTCTGCTAAATGCTCACCGATGCCTCCACTCCAGTATGCCCAACCATTCAGCCCAGTGGTTAAGCACCTGGCTAGCGAGCCATAACTGCAGGTTGGATTCCTTGCTGGGCCAGGGACCGGTTCCTTCCCAGGTCTCCACTGGGCATTGTGATGCGTCTGCACCCTGATGCTGCGCAGGGCGGTGGCAAACAACCGCACAGTCATGCCTAGTACACCCTGACAGCCTGGCCTGCCTCACGACTGTACGCTTACTGGAGCTTGAGTAACTAAAACTGCATGTTGTTCCTGCCTGTTGAAAACACAGATGAAAGAAGGCGGGTGCTATTTGGCCACCCTACCGGAGGGACAGACACGGCACTTTGGCGTAACCAGTGAAGGTGTGAGACGAGGTGTTAGTGGGATGAAGAAAGGAAGGAAATGGGAGTGCGATGGCAGTGTCCACCATGCTCTCGACTATGTGCTTCCAAGTCCAAGATATTCCCGTCCACCAGGGTGTGGGATACCAAGTATCCTGACACAGTGGGAGGCGAGAGGTGTTTCTCTCACGCGCATTTATTTAGGAAATGTGCCATTGCACAGCTTTGTAATATGTTACAGGAAATCCACAGTTTAACACCAGAACAGAAACTAACCAGTATTAGGCATTACATAAATTCTGGGAAAACTGGAAAGGCATATGCCTAATAGAATTTTTAATCTAATTACCTACCTCCCCTTGCAAGAACCAAATGGTGTTGTATATGTACTGTGAACTCTTGGCTTCCGTAATAATTTTTTTACTGAACACTTACGACAATGAAGCCAAAGACATGTGATGTGTGTGTTAAGCTAACTGAGATTGCCTGCGTACCAGATGGTAGGTCATGGTTCAAGCCTTGCATCAGGCGTAGTTATGTGGCATTTTACTTTGTAATGTAAGTAAGCATGTATGCTGACTGCAATCACATTTAAATGTAGGCTTAATAACAGTGAGCATTCTGTTTGAAGTGTGTTCAGAGCTAAAGTACTAAATTTATAAATGCACATTATATTTTTTCAACAGAAAAGTCATTTAATGTTGGTCATATTGAAATTAACTTTTAATTGCTGGTACCTAAGCTTGTAAAAAATAACAAAAACTTAATCAAATAAAACTGAAAAATTTCCAATCGCATAGGAAAATGCTGTGGGAATAAGATAATATTGTACAAACATTTCAGTATTAATCTTTGATATGTATTTCAACATTTTCAAAACTTAACAATAATCTAGGACACAGGATTTAAAAACCAAAATTAGTAGGTAGGAATTTGCTTGTTTAGTCGTAATGAAAAGAATTTTAAATTGGTTTTATCCATCATTACCAAAACTCAAAAACTGCATGTTTGTGGGCAAGATTTTCCTTTACAAAGCTGTTTGTTTACATCAATGATTCCTAGACCAAGCTTTCGGAACATGCAGCTGCAAGTGTGGTTTTGTCTATGTTCAAGTAGAAAGCGATGAGCAACGTCAAGCCCTGATGTGTTACCTTGCCCCTTGTGCAGGCTGGCCTTGTGTGTAAACTGAACACCCGCTGCACAGTGATCGCTGCTACCAACCCCAAGGGCCACTACGATCCCCAGCAGTCCATTTGCGCCAACATCGCCCTGGCCAGTCCATTGCTGAGCCGCTTCGACCTTGTGTTGGTGTTGTTGGACTCGTGCAGCCAGGACTGGGACAGGTAAGAACTTGAGCACACCACGTTCACAATTTCCAAACAGTTCCGAACTCCGGTTCACTTCATAAAATGTAGATTGCACGATGAATGCCCCATTTGTTCCCTTCAGTCCAGTCATTTCCGTTATATTAGTTGGTGTAAACAAGAATATCCTACTCTGAGGTTTCTGTGGAGTGGGTTGATTTGCAAATTCTGTAATTCAGTAATCCTTAAGCATAATTAAGTTATTAAAGTAAAATTTTTTTTTTTGCTACACACTACACAGTATTGAAATTTATTTATTAAGTGTGTATAGAAGGTCTTGTGTAACTGTGCAGTCTTCCCAAAACAGCAATCTGGAGTTGATTGCAGTGAATCAGAGCACAGTGTTTCTGTGCGTGAGAAATGTGGCAGGCATTGCTGGTAGCTGGCAGGTCACATCAGTGGGTTTTCTTTTTCTCCACATCAGAGATTTCAAGTCCTCCATCATGCTTATGCTTTGACTGTCTACTGGTTTTCTAGTGAGCGCTGCCTGCACTCCAGATTCCGTTGTTTGTTGGTTTTTCTCCCATAGAGAAAGGAAATGTGTGTGGCACATTTAAGGTCACCATCTACTGGCTGATAAAATTTTTACATTTTGATTGAAGCCCACATTTCTGTACAAAACTGCTCAGATGAGTATGCAAAGTCGGTAGTGTTTACAAATATTGCTCATATTTAGTGTGCAATTACAACAGTAAACTAGAAAAAAATAGTGCGTAATAATTGGCTATGGGCGAAACTGTGTACATACAAATTTGGGGGGAAAAATCACAAAACGTGCCAAGGGAATTCAGAAATGCATGGTAAGGAATAAAATAAAATTTGAAGACTTCTTGGATGTTTTGAACAATTATACGAGCATAAGGGCGAAGGTTCATGCAATTTGCTCGCACCAGCATGTCCTGTATTCGGAGTGCGTCAACAAGATGGCGCTACAATGGACAGATGACAAGCGACTCATATGTGAAGATGGTGTATGCACGCTTCCCTACGGCTATTATAATATTTAGGTGTCCTTCACATTTTGTCGTGTATGAGTTTGTGTACATTTTGTATATAGATGTTTTCTGCGTTTGGTTGTATGTTATTTCTTGTACATATATGTTCTACGCACTCGTATTATTTTCTATATTTTTGTACACATGTTCTCCACATTTGTGTGATTTTTTTCTGCGTTGAACTGTAGGGTTTTCTGAATTGAAATTTTATCTTGTTATTTTTTTGGTAGTTGCAGCAAAATAAATTTTTTGGCAAGAATTGGTTTCTTCAAAATTTATAACCTGGCTTCTAAAACACCTGTGTATCATATACTTGTGGTTCTGGTATAAAAAAAAAATATTTTTAATATGACAAAAATATCAGAAAAAACATAATTTTCTGTAGGGTTACAAGTGTTTGTTGCGCAGCCCATCCCAAGTTGTGAAGCCGTATGCATGGTTAGAACATGTACGCAGTAAGTTTGAGGGGAAGCAGACTGACATGATCAGCATAAGAGACAATCACATCAGGAGATGAGGTAATAGAGTCTCGTGTGAGGAAGGGGGTGGAGGTCTGTGGACTAATTAACGGACGCGAGTAATTAACTGATTAAATAACCAATAAAAAAATTGGCAAGAGTGGTGGTGGATGAACCTCCATAAATGTACTTTTTTAATAATAATTTTTAAAAATTTGTTTTGAAATTTTTTAAAGTTTTAATAATTTTTATAATTTTTTTTGGTTTCAAGGTTACGGGCATGGGGTCAATGTCACCCAGATCCAATATGACGGTTGGGTGATATCACAACATGGCAGCCGGCCGGCACAGGTGCCAGTTTTGTCCCATTTAAAATATATTGTCCCCGGACGCAGATAATCATTCTACTCAGCAACATTATTAATATGAATATTTTTAGTAATTATCAGCATTTATGTGAAGTAATTAGGACAGAATGCTGTGTAACACATGGATAATGGTAAAACTTAACATTTTGGAATAGTTTTCATGGTGAATATTCTTGTTTTGGATACATTTTTATGCACATTTTTGTTGCGGCTAAAAACAATTACTCCGTACCTCACTTTATTTTACATTGTTTTGTGGTTTGTAAAAATTTTGGGGTCTTAGTTATTACTCACAATTCTATAGTTGCAGCTTGATGCTAGTTCAGTGCCTTTCATGTTAAGAAGATGGTACCACCACTTACACATGTGCCACTGTTGCCTTTACCATTTAATTCTTTACCTCACTACTAGAAACGTTCCGCTCTGTGAAGCCTTGAAGTTTAATTTCTTTTAGGTGCAGTTTGATGTCTGAAAATCATAGACCACATGTCAGTGTATGTACTTCTCTGTCAACATTAACAACGAACATGAAGTATCGGGTAAGGACAGACATGGGTCATGTTCGCAGGCTCGTGGGGCTGCAGTGGTGCAGTGGTTAGATTGCTAGCCTCCTACAGGGGCAAATCATGTTTCTTTTCCCATTGGGGTCAAACCCAATTATTGTATTTGGGAAACAAGGTGGGTGTGGCCAGTGGCAGATGGGTTTTCTCGAGGTTCTTCTGCTTGCATCATCATTGCATTCTGGTTGCTGCATCTCAACCTCCCTTCACCCCACTGGCGCTGAAGACCTCAGGTGTTGATGTCATCCAGATCTCTCGCTGTTTCCCAGGCTTGTGTCGGAGTTCATCTTGAAAGGCAAGAACCCGCTGCAGGAATTTGGCCAGCTGCCGCAGGACAAGGACGGTGCCCTGTGGACCATCGACAGGCTGCAGATGTACTTCAGCCTGGTCAAGTCCACGGCACCCACGTTCACGGAGGACGCCAACCTCACGCTCCGCGCTTACTACCAGGTGCAGAGGCGTGCCGACAACAGGAATGCCGCCCGCACCACGATGCGCCTTCTTGAGAGTCTTATCAGGTATGGTTCATGGATTTTTTGATTCAGGAAATTGCATCAAGAGATGTAAATCAAAATTTGTCTGTTTTATTCCTTATTTTCAGTTCTTTCATTTTGTTCAGGAAGCAGAGAATGGATGAGTTGATAATTAAGGACTAGCAACATGGATAAAGAGAAGGGAAGGGTATATTGTACCGAAGAATTTTTAGTTGTAATAATGTCTTTTATCAGATAAAAGACCAATATGTAGCTGGCACTGTTCAGTATTTCAGATCACAACCTCAACATTTGAATGTATGTTTTTATACATTTTGAAGATCTTTTATTATAATTTGATTTATCGTAACAACTACCGATACTTTTTTCCTAAATGTAAATGTGGGTTGTGGGTGTCTGTTGTTTCTTGCTGCGTGAGCAGCCAACCCAACAGTCCTAGATAGGGTATAAGTGCCTCTACAATATCCACTGTGGAATAATTTCGAAATCTATAATTTCTTATGAGTTGAACTTCAGTAGTGCATGGTTACAATAATATAAAGTTGACGCATGATGCTATTTGATAAGTAAATATAAACACGACTTTGCCTCATCTGCACACAGAATCACGTAACCCAGGCGGAATGTGAACCTCAATTGCATCCAGAGTCTACCAGCACACCCCTTGACGAGGGGACACTCACGGACAAAGGCAGCCCATTTAGTTTGTCTTATTATTAGACATCACGCAACCCCTCTTGTGTGGTAGAAGACAGTCTAGCGCACCAGCTAAGCGCCTAAGCTCATGCCGCAGATGCAACCCCGTATGACAGAGGCGCCTGGTTTCACCACGGACCGAGAGATGGCACCAGAGAGCGCAACTCCGCCCACGGGAGGAGGAGCTCACCCCGCCACCCCCGCACTTCAGAGAGCCTGCGGGCAGGTGGAATATATGTCCGTACACATCCGCAGAACGGCAGTTCATTCTCAGCAGCTCGCTCCACCACTTCCAGTGCTGGAGCTCTCTGCTAACAGACGTCTTCGAGACCTACCAGACGCTCTTCAAGACCTTCACCAGAAGCCCCCGAAGAAGTCAACACCTTTTTTTCTACACCCACTACCCTTCTGGTAGTGGTACCCGAGCACTTCTGGACAACAAGCATGGAGTTAGCTAGGGTTAGCCAGTATAATAGCTACCTCCCCACATCTGCTTTGTTAGTTCAGACCCAGGTCCCCTTCACCTCGTTTTCGTAGGTTACCTTCAGTTACAGTTCTTGGTAAATTAGGAGCTAGTACGGGCCACCGTGTTATTCCTCTCGGAGTAAACATGTCTTCCATTAACTTCCGAGTACTCATTGCTAAGAGTGACTAACTCCAACTTCCGTAGACGTCAGTTCACCAGGGAAGAGCAGGAGACTGCGGCATTCCGAATCTAGCGTAGGACTGCGGGCTATCTTAACCGGGTGCACATACGCCAAATCAATACACATTAGAAGGCCACCCATACTGTGTATCTGGTGTGCAGTACGGTAGAGCCCCAAGCATTAGGTCACAACCACACTGCAATTAGTCAGTCAGTCCAGTCCATTCACTTATTCACAGCGCTGAACTGTCACCGGAAAGAGTGAGAGACTGGGTCTGGAGGTCTGGCTTCTTTGGTCCACACCCACGTCGTCTGATTCCCGGGGTTAAACCCACCTCTCTAACCACTGCACTGAACTGTTGCCGGTTAGGGTACTCGGGTACGACTCTGGTTGGCTCGGCCTCAACTTGGCTCAACACTTAGGGTACTTCGTCGCCTGCTCTTCTCTTGCGTTGCCGACCGTAGAACCTCCCTACATGCCTCACACCCGTCACGTCAATTGCAGATGTCATGCCTCAATAGTTTTCGTGAGCTCCTCCTCTCGTGGGCGGAGCTGCACTCTCTGGTGCCATCTCTCGGTTCGTGGTGAAAGCAAGCATCTCTGTTATGCGGGGTTGCGTCTGCGGCTTGAACTTAGGCGCTTATCTGGTGTGCTACGCTGGCTTCTATCACACAAGAGGGGTTGGCGTGCCGTCTGATAATAAGGCAAACTAACTTGACTGCCGTTGTCCGTGAGTGCCCTCGCGTCTAGGGGCTTGCTGGTGGACTCTGGATGCAAGTTGTTTAAGGTTCACTCCCTGCCTGGGTTACGTGATTCGTGTGCAGAAGAAGCGAAGTAGTGTTTATATTTACTTATCAAAGAGCGTCACGCGTCAAAGTACCAATTACAATTTTACAAAACAAAATCCATTAGCTTTAATTTTTTCTTTGCTCTTTGCAATACTATTTATTATTTAGTTTACATCCATTTCTACGTTCATCTGGATGTGAAAGAGTGTAAGACTATTCGTTGTTTTCTTCCATCCTACTTCGAAGCCAGCTCTTGAGCCGCTCAAGAGAAGGGAAGGTGCGTTCGACTGTTGCGATGCCGATTGACAAAGAAGACAGAAGCAGCAATAGGAAACGCATACTTTTTACAGTTACCCACTGTATTTAGAACTGTCTGAAGTATAGCATCATTCAACATCTTGACTGTAACTCAGTGTTCTTGCCATAGCTTATACTCGGCATCGAGGACAAAAATTCCAATTTCCCCTAAGGATTTTTGCATATATTAATTACGNAATTTCCCCTAAGGATTTTTGCATATATTAATTACGTTCTCTTACAACTGTTTATTGTAAAGTCTATCTGAGCGTGATAAATCCATAACAAATGGATTATGAAACAAAGGTGGTATGACTCCATTATGTTCTTAGACAGTGTGTTTCTGAAATCTGTCAAAATGTCATCTATAAGGAGAGCATATAGCGATTGCCTAAAGTTCAATCAATCTTGATTCTCTTCTTCACCAGAACAATTAAGACATTCTTGACTGGATGGAAGCCTGCAGAGTCTCCATAGTGGGAGATTGTAACATTGAACTCAGAGGAAGTGTTGACACAAGAACATCACTCGGTTCAAATCCAGACGCTTTATGCTTTTGAGAAGAAATACGTTTTCACAGCGGTTTTGGGCTAATTTTTAAAGTAATTTTCTCCAAAAATTCACAAATTTTTCAAAGGTAACAGCAAAATTGAATGATCCTATCATGCGTTTCTTGCCAATGTGTTTCACAGAGGCCACCGAAAGCTTAACTGTGCAAATACTGAAACACAGTATTAATTTTAGGAAATGAATTGGAAGACGCTATGATATCTTGCAGAATTCCTGCAAGCTACAACATTGTGTGGCTTCTTCAGTGAGTTGTTTGGATTGTGATTCAAACATTGGCAATGCTTGATGTTTTGTGTAGGGATGGGTTGGTTCCATTATTTTTATGGTTCTCGGTTCAGTACCTGCTCTTGAAAATCGGTCCTCGGTTCTCGATTATTATTCCTGTTTTTCTACTGCCATAAGTATTAATGCCAAATAACATTTTGTAAAAGCTGCAGGTTTTCCTTTTATATGAAGGGCTCTAGTTTCAAAAGGAAATACAAATCTAAAATACAAAACAAATAAAAATTATTTCTATTTACTCCTAATAAAGAAACTCAACTGATTTTTCTCAAGTTTACCAACTAGTAGAAGGTGCTTTATCCAGTAATACAGTTTGAGTAAATCGGTAGCACACAAGTTTCCAGTTTTCTACTTGATAATTAAGTGCACTGTAATATTTTCAAAATACATAATATTTTTGTTACGTGAACATAAGTTCTGGCAAAATGTTAATAATTTTAACGTGTGTGTACATCACATAACTTCTATTAAATGGCTCGTCCAGTTCACCGCTGTGAGTGCTTCATTTTCCATTGTCCGTCATAGTAGTGTCCATTTTGTGCATATTGCACTTAACGTACAGCTATGTACACTGAAGAACCAAAAAAACTGGTACACCTGCCTAATATCGTGTAGAGCACCCGCGAGCACGCAGAAGTGCCGCAAGACGACGTGGCATGGACTCGACTAATGTCTGAAGGTATGCAGGAGGCATTTCACACCATGAATCCTGCAGGGCAGTCCACAAATCCATAGGAGTGCGAGGCGGTGGAGATCTCTTCTGAACAGCATGTTGCAAGGCATCCCAGATATGCTCAATAATGTTCATGTCTGGTGATTTAGGTGGCCAATGGAAGTGTCTAAAGTCAGAAGAGTGTTCCTGGAGCCACTCGGTAGCAACTCTCGACGTGTGGGGTGTCGCATTGTCCTGCTGGAATTGTCCACGTCCGTCGGAATGCACAATGGACATGAATGGGTGCAGGTGATCGGACAGGATGCTTACGTATCTGTCACCTGTCAGAGTCGTATCTAGACGTATCAGGGGTCCCATTTCACGCCAACTGCACACGCCCCATACCATGACAGAGCCTCCACCAGCTTGAACAGTCCCCTGTTGACATGTAGGGTCCATGGATTCATGAGGATGTCTCCATGCCCGTACACGTCCATCCGCCCGATACAATTGGAAACGAGACTCGTCAGACCAGGCAACGTGTTTCCAGTCATCAACAGTCCAATGGCGGTGTTGGCGGACCCAGGCGAGGCGTAAAGCTTTGTGTCGTGCAGTCAACAACAGTACACGAGTGGGCCTTCGGCTCCGAAAGCCCATATCAATGATGGTCCATTGGATAGTTCGCACGCTGGCACTTTTTGATGCCCCAGCATTGAAATCTGCGCCAATTAGAGAAAGGGTTGCACGTCTGTCACGTTTAATGATTCTCGTCAGTCGTTGTTTGTCCCGTTCGTTCACAATCTTTTTCCGGGCGCAGCGATGTCGAAGATTTGATGTTTTACCGGATTCCTGATATTCACGGTACACTCGTGAAATGGTCGTACGAAATTTTATTGCTACCTTGGAGATGCTATGTCCCATCTCTCGTGCGCCGACTATAACACCACGTTGAAACTCACTTAAATCTTGATAACCTGCCATTGTAGCAGCAGTAACCGATCTAGCCGCCGACCGCATCGCGTTACTCTGATTGGTTCCATACCTCTGTTATTTGCATACGCACGCCTATACCAGTAGTTTTGGCTCTCCAGTGTATATGCAACACATTTGGACAATTGATATTTTTGTTTACATACGAAAAATATGCGCTATACTGTTAGAAATCAATAAGTTTTGTTTTACTCGTAGAATCTTGACACATTTTAACCAATGTTTAAATGTGAAAATATTACTTATCAGTAATTGATAGGATCATGGCAGTTGGTAATTTCCTGCTTCATGTATTTTTATGTATATAACTAGTGTTACTGTTTCGGTCGTAGTAGAACCAAGATTTTGGCATCAGTTCTCGGTCCCGGTTATCAATATCAAGCACCAACGGAAACTAGAACCAGTAACCGGAACCGATCCATCCCTAGTTTGGTGCAACCTTCATTGTCTCTGTTACTGCCCCTTTGGGTTCTGATGTCCCTACAACACAGTTTTATATACTGATATTTACATTTACCCCCATTTTCTTCTAGATTTAAAGAATGCCTTTTGCACACATTGTTTACTGTGGGTGCCAGTGCTTTACTGTCAAACGTCTTTCATTATCCTCAATCTCTTCAGGTCCAATTGCTTCAAAGTACTGTAATTTGGGAAATAAAAAAAAAATCTTTACAAATAATGTATGTATTTATAAAAGTGACTCATCTGCTCTTTACTGGAAGAACCCGAGCAAGGTATAAATTTATAGTGATGTAATGAGCAAATCAAGTACAGACTTGCTCAGAATGACAATAGCTGATAATAAGGGTTGCAGAAAATATACAAATGGCAGCAGAAAGGTTTGAAATCCATTATTACATAAAAATACCTCACTGAATTTGTGGGACTTCAATAAAACACTGAATAGTCTTGACGAATCCAGTCACCCTCTTGGATAGCTTAGAGGTAATGTTTGTGCAGATGTGCTTGATGTTTGGGTAACGTACTGCATGTGTGAGCTATCAGCACAGTTGTTATGGGTGGCAGGTTGTCACAAGCCCATGCGCGCCTCATGTTCCGGGAGCAGGTGACGGTGCAAGATGCTGTGGTCGCGATACTGCTTGTTGAGTCCTCCATGCTGGGATCCGCTCTCGTCGGCAATGCAGACATCCTGCACACTGTCTTCCCTGACGATCCCGAGGAGGAGTACCAGCATCAGGGTAACTTGTAATTATCAATTATTTCTAACTTGCTTCTACACACATCCCCATTAATATTATTATATTTACTATGTGTATTGCAGTTTTGCAACTTTGTTTTAATTTGAGTTTGCTGAACTGCTCTAACATTTGATATCTTTCTTTGTGTAAATGCTACAAATTTACAAAATATATCTTTAGCCATATTTTATGTTAATAAATTTTTTATTTTCTGTTTTTAATTTTTACCACACTCGAACAACTTATGATTTATTTGAAATGTTGAAAGTAGTTTTAATGCAGTTACTGGTTTTTGCCTATGACGCCTCACCGAAGAAAGACATGTGGCAGCACTTTTGTGACTGCTATCTGTGGAACGCCTTCCAGCATACACAGTAAAACAACAGAGATACTGCCTGGCGTTATTGTTTGAACATATAAAAAAGATAATAAATTGATGCGTGACGCGTACTGACTTTACTGCTAAATACGACTCCGCCTCATCTTCATGTGACGTCACCCCGAGCAGGGTATGAACCCAGGACGACTTACTTTCAGAGCCAACCAACACACCTCTAGGCAAGGTGCATCCAAGGACACGGCAGCTGAGCCCATCTGCGCTACTATGTCAGAAGTTATGTGTCCGGTAATCACTCCCGCATGCGACAGAAGCCAGCTACACAGCCCAGCACTGTCCCTAAGCTCGTGGGAGCGACGCAACCTACACACAAGGAAAAACCGCACTTCCAGCCTCCCTCGAGAGAATGTGGCCCCTGCTGCTAAGGGAGGAGCTCTAGCCTGAAGTTACCCGATCAGCCGAAGGACCCGCAGCCGGCCGTCTATATACGTGAGCGCACAGCTCCAAAACACCAGTTGTATACTCGGCAGCTCGCTCCACCACCTCTTGTGCTGGAGCTCTCTGCCTACCGCCTTCCTCACGAAGGACCACCGCTACCTTCCAGAAGCCTTCTAGTCCTGCGTCCAGCAACCCCCAAAGAAGTCTTCGACTACCCTTACACTCACTACCACTTTGGTAATGAACCCCGAGTCCCTTCTGGACAACAGTAGATTAGTTAGGGTCAGTTGCTAAAATAGCTACCTAGCCTATTTCTGTTCTTGTTTAGTTTTGCCGCAGGTCCCCTTCATCTGGTTTACCGTAGCTTACTTCCGCCAGTTTCAGTTCATTTGATAACTAGGAGTTCGCACGGGCCACTGTGTCTGTTCCTCTGGGGAATAAACACATATATTTACCTAACCCCATGTGCTTATTCTAGGGTGATTGTGACTTCCTCCCCCGTAGACGTCAGAACCGCCAAAGATAAGCAGGAGACCGCATCTTGTAACCACTGTACCAAAACTAGCGTAGGACTGCAGGCTACCCTTAATCGGGCGTACGTACTTCTTCAAACACAACCCAGTCGACGGCCACCCGTACCTTGAACCGAGTACTCCGGTACTTGGAACATTGTAAGGTAGAGCCACAACCACTAGGAACACACGCGACTAAGCGGTTAGACATCCAGATCACCTAACCCACTCCATCCACCTGTGTTTGTACTTTGCCGGTTGGAGTGACAGGACTGATTCTACCTCTTCTGGTTAAACTTTAGCCATGGAACTCGTCGCCTGCTGCTCCTTTTTGTAGTTGACCTTAGTACCTTCACTCAGAGAATCGGTGCAAGGTGGAGAGCTAAGAGGGCAACTACTGTCTCTAAACCTAGTTAGTTGTTCTGCAACCCATTGCCTTCTGCCCTCAGCAGCCCCTCCCCACGGGCCCGAGCTCAAACTGCCCGATGACTGGGGAGGCCTCACCTCCCATTCCCCCCTAGCACCTAATTTCAGCCACCCCCTGAAGATCGCCGGCGAACAGCACCCGATCGTAGTCCATGTACACCCGGGCGTACCGGTACCCCCGGGCCATACCAGCCCATACTTCCAGGTGCCGCAACCAACCTACCTACCAGACGTCATCGCCGCCTGCACCAGCAATCAGCCTAGCAGCTGCCCTAGGACAGGGCCCTCGTTCCAGCCAGCAGTCGCCGAGCCAGGATCTACCCCGGATGAGACCCAAGTTAGGTAAAGCAACACCAGTGCCTCTGACCGGCACTATGAAACCCTTGTCCGACAGTGACGTCATCACCATTTATATTAGACGCCACGCGTCAACGTAAGGCATGTAAACTATTGAATTGCTTGCTAAGGTTATTGCTGTAAGTGGTTTCATGATTGTTTTAGCTTGATCAGGGTAAGAACCATGCACCTTGCTTCTGTTTTAATAACTGTTATATTGTACAATCTTCAATGTCTGAATTACAAACAAAAGTGTCGGTAGTAGGTTCTCAGTTTTTTTGACTCTACCGGATCTTAAATGTGGAAATGGAACTGGCTCTGGCCATGAAGAAATTGGGTTAATTTCTTTTGGTTCTGTATTTCTTTCTGTTCTTGTTCATTTCTTTCTAACCTTTGCAAAATTGGTTTTGAACCTCTCTATAAACAGGCAGTACTATATTGAATTGCCAAATCCCTTCAGAAGAAAATGTTCAGAACATGCAGTCGAGCCCTCATTTTGCGACTGCCCGTGGTCTCAAGAATGCTGTCACAAAGTCGAAACTGGCCAATTTTGACCCCTATAAATTAAAACATCGTGTTTAAAAGTGCATTTTTCACACACAAAGTTTGTGCTTAATCTTTCCTTTTACTGTTGCTGAAATACATATAGAAACAATGTGTACTGCATCAGGCAGTCTGTGTATGGAGTGTTTATAACACATACTGTGAATGTGTATAACCAACTTGTGGTTTAATATTCCATATATTACCGGTACGCATATTTCTTTTAAAATTTAGTTCCACAGATTTTTTTTTTTAAATATGTTTGCTGAGTATTTAAAATCTAACCTCTGAGAGGCTAAAGTGCAATCTAAATTATGAAATTTTGTTATAAACTGTAATGTTGAAATAACTTATTTCTCTATTCATATAAAGCCTCATTCTTTTTTAACTTGGTTGATAGTAATTACTGGTTGTCATTGCACAAACATCTGCTCATTGAATTGTCATTGTAATCTATACTTTATTATGTGGCGATGTGTAAATGTTGAGTGTTATTGCAGTTATGTTTGACCCAGTTGATATGTCTTAAACCTAATGTCTTGGTAAAATTAATCTCTGTACAACACTTTGGTACAGTAATTGTGGAATGATAAACCATACATAACGCTGAAGCATACATTATGATGAAACGTGGTGTTAAATTGCAAGTTACATATTTGATGATTTCAATTCCTTAAAATAAAATTTGACAAAAAATAACAGTTCAAGTCATTGTTAGTTAATTTAAACCAGAGGACAAGTAAAAGAGTTATGAAAATAATTATTATTGTATTCTATTTGTTGATAATAATTGCATTAAGTGCAGAGCATATTTTTCATCAAAAACTAGTTGCAGTATTTTATTAGTTATATGAAATTTATAAAGCCAGTCCTACTGTGCATATTTTGAACCATATGAAAATAGATGTCATGGTAATTTCTACTACAAACTACACATTATTTTAACTGTACTATAGTTTGCATATTTAAATTTAAATCACTGCTAAAAATGTTGAAAAAAAATAATATTGTCTCATTTTTAACATACCTGTCTCATCTTGAGTCTAAGCAAAGTTTGAAAATATTAATGAACATAAAAATTTATATAGTCATTTATTTAAACATAGTGTTGGGAGCTATAATATAAACATCTAAAGAAAAAACATTTTGTTATAAAAAGATATGCCCAAACAAGCCATAGCTGTGCCAAATGTAAATTAACAGACGAAGCCAGTTGCAGCTCGTGTAGCATCTCACAACCAGAACTTTGACTCCTGTTACACAACCAGAGTGGCGAGGGCCCTACCTCCTTCTAATAATAGTGCAGAATTGTGATACTGGGAACTGGACCACCAATACATCACCAAATCCAGACAGACACATGGCTTTAACATAAGATAACCCCTCCACCACATTTCACATTTCCCGCCTCACCCTAGTCCGCGTCCTGGCTGCTAGGTTCACCAACCACCGCTCACCAGACTGTGGTAGGCCACCACTCGCTGCCTGATGAAGCTGGCCTCGCCAGCGAAACGCTACAACTGCATAGAAAATGAGTTTGTCCGACTTTTGTGTATTAGGGTACCGTACTGTGAGTACTTGTGCATTCTGTCTCCTTTTTAAAATGTAAATATTATAAAAAGAGTTTATTTTTGTACCACATTCTGTAGTACAACTGTAGGGTTAGTAAATTCTCTATTTTAGACATAACTTTCTTCTAGGCCTCAGATTCAGTAGTTTTGATAGTACTGTGTTCCTATTTTAATATTGTAATTAATACTGAACTTCCCTTTTAATATTGTGTCACTAATAAGATCAGCCCTTCATACCACAAGGCGCTTAAGATTTTCCCAAACCAATTCTACAGTTTTCTTAAATATGTGGTTTGTAGTAATTTCAGACTATTGCATGGAGCTCAATAAGGTTGAATATAAAATGCATTAATATGCATTTTGTAATGGTCAGGGGAAACTGACTGATGCTAGAAATTTAAACCTGCAATACAGTTTAAAATTACAGATTTTATTTACAGATCTTTTTTTAACTTTTAAGATTGAATAATAATGTGTCTTATAAGAAAAATATCCTTCCNACAGATTTTATTTACAGATCTTTTTTTAACTTTTAAGATTGAATAATAATGTGTCTTATAAGAAAAATATCCTTCCAACTAAACAGTTTTACTCCTCATACTGTAGACTGTTTTCAGAAATGGTAATAGTTTTGTATTTAATATTAATCAGTTTCATAAGTTTTTTTTTTTTTAATTAATAGCTGGAGAAAAAACTGGAAATTTCTATGATGTGATCCGGAAAACCTGGAAAAGTCAGGAAAATTTGATCCTGGTATCTATAACAACCCTAAAACGAAATTAACTTTTTTTTTTCCCTCCAGCATTCATGCCTTCCCAAAATAACGCTGGGGAAACTGACGTCGACGTCACGGCCGGGCTAAGTTTTACTGTCAGACACACGGGCTATCTATTGGGTTTGACTTTACTGGCTACCGACCGGAACCTGGCCGGTATATAAACTAGGGCGCGTGCATTGGCGTCACTGCACAAAGTCTGGTGTGGGCTTAACTGTCCTCCGCAGCACTGGTTTACAAACAGCCACTGGTTTACCTGGAGTGGGCGTAGCTCCTGACTGATGCTGTTGCTGGCTGGAACTCTTGCCCAGTCCTTGGGTGAAGGTGGTGCTGCGGCTGGCGGTGCTGGTGGGAGCCCGCGGAGGGCTGCTGGTCCTACTGGGTTGAAACCACAGGTTCAACATACCCAGTGGTACGTGGAGTCCCTGGTGTAAGTTGACGACAACTTGATATTGCTCGCCGGCGGTCTTGTAGGTTGGCTGAAATAGGGAGCGTGGAGGGACTGGTTAAGTGAGGTCTCTCCAGTTGGGAGATTTGAGCTCGTTCCCAGGGGGTTAGACTGCAGAGGGCAGTTAGTGCTGGGTTACAACTCAAGATTGACTCTGAGGCAGTAATTGCCTTCCTAGCTCTGAGGAGGGGGCAAATGGTCGTGCCTCAGTGCCTGATGGCCCTGAGCTGGCCACTGCCGGGAACTATACCCAGGAGCCCAGTCAGTCGCCAACCCACAACCGGCCGGATGAGAGAGGTGACGCCCCACACCTCAAAACCAGCACGGGTGGTACCGTGAGTCGCCATGGCGACCCACATTGAAATGTACGTGGCCATACCCACAGCATGAAGCCTAAAAAGGAAGCTAGGCTGCCCATGGCAACAAAAGACTTCCAAAACCAGTGAAACCAGCTGAAAAGACAGCCGTAAGTGTACAATAGTGCATCTGCAATATGTTTTATAATATTCTGTAGGTGGCCCGTACGCCAATTTGTTTGTATAAATAATTTCAAGAACACTCGTGTTGTAAATATTAGGTAGATAAAAGCCGGCCTAGGTAACGGAAAGCCTATAGTCACCACTAGTGATTGTCACACGTAAAATTACGTGCGACCCATAGGAGGCTACAGAGTACAGCCACTTTAAAACGCCTTCAGCGCCATGGCAGGTAAACCAGTAGAGTTGACACACCCATCATGAGTAGGACTTGTATATACTAGTGTTAGCAACTTTTTGTGCCCGNAACCAGCTGAAAAGACAGCCGTAAGTGTACAATAGTGCATCTGCAATATGTTTTATAATATTCTGTAGGTGGCCCATACGCCAATTTGTTTGTATAAATAATTTCCAGAACACTCATGTTGTAAATATTAGGTAGATAAAAGCCGGCCTAGGTAACGGAAAGCCTATAGTCACCACTAGTGATTGTCACACGTAAAATTACGTGCGACCCATAGGAGGCTACAGAGTACAGCCACTTTAAAACGCCTTCAGCGCCATGGTAGGTAAACCAGTAGAGTTGACACACCCATCATGAGTAGGACTTGTATATACTAGTGTTAGCAACTTTTTGTGCCCGCCTGTAAATTGGCTTTATTTCAGGATAATAAGCGTGCCGCTTACACGAATCATCTAAAGGCCGTGTTTATTTACAATTCATTGACGGAGTCAAGGATAGGGACGCCAAACTCGATTCCTCGATACCCACGATTCTTGAATAATCGTATAATCGAGAATCAGAATTCCAAGAATCGAACTAATAAAAACCAATTTCTACAAATACATAACCTATTACATCTCCATAACGGTTCAAAATTACTTGATTGATGCCAGTAATCGAATCACTCTTGGAAAATTAATAAGTGCGTGAAAATATAAGATTCGGAAATAATCCGAAAATTAAAACTGTTAGGGCTGTGTTCAAATTCACCATTTAATATAGTAGACTTCAGTTCGGTTGCGATATGGTAGTTTTGTATTTTTGCAAGTTTCGTTACATACTAAAACCAAGGCGTGTGCGGGATCCCGAACTTTGGGAATTCTAAACTATTTTCTCGTCGGGCAGGAAATAATTTTTTCCGGATATTTTCGGGAAAAATTTGTGTTCACGTCTGTAGGTTGTTCCAAATAAAATACAGGTCGGGTTTCGAGCGAGAAGCTGTTTATCGACTCTTTTCATGAGCAATTATATTTGAGGAATCAAATCTTATCGAGAAAATATTGATTCTTCCCCTTATTCACATATTTTAAAGATCGTTACATAAGCAAAAAAAAAAAATGTACGTCATATACTATGTAATGTTAACACTACGTATTTATTGCGAAAATTAACTAAAACTGGTTGAAAACTTGCACTATTAGGAAATTACGGTAAACCGTGCGCACTGAATTTGTCTTATATGCGAGCGACATCTATAAGCTACAAGTATCGATAGATGGTTGATGTGCGACGCGAGTTTCGATATACATAACCTAAACATTCACGTAAAAATAAGCTAGTGCACGATGAAAGTTTTATTCGACTCCAACTGTTTTACTATTTTACTGAGATATAACATGGTATTTTTCAATATGGGTTTCGTTAAAGCGATTCGTAGCACGCCAGCAAATTGTCTTTGTTTTTCGTTCGGAATGTGTTTGTTTTTATGCGTGTGTTGTGCTCATTCGTCGCCGATACGTTGACACATCCAAAACGTAGCAAATTTGTTGTGAGAAAAAATATAATTAATTTACTTTGCTGCTTTTAATTCCGTTATCGATAGANCCAAAACGTAGCAAATTTGTTGTGAGAAAAAATATAATTAATTTACTTTGCTGCTTTTAATTCCGTTATCGATAGAGGAATTAGCATTGTTAGCATAAAGATTCTGTATGTTACATTCATATAACNTTGTAATAATGTGTTTTTGTGACTTTCTAACTAGAATTTATTATAATAGCTCAAAGTTGAGCGCCATATGTAATGAAACGTTGTTGCAGTTACAAGCGTATACTTAATAAAATAGCAGCCTCAAAGGTTAGGCGCCATCTTGTAACTTACTGCCGCTTACACTGTCGACTGTTTACTTGCCACGGCTTGCTCAGGGTAGAAACACGAGACTCTTAGAAGTGAACATTATTAATTAAGAATGAAGAAGTTCCAAATTAGTTTTGTTATGTACTTTGTTTATTTAACTATTTATTTANCCAAAGCTTCAGACACCCGAAAGAATTTTACACCCGAGTCCCGAAAAATTCCGAATATTGCGTCATTACAACATCCAAAACGTAGCAAATTTGTTGTGAGAAAAAATATAATTAATTTACTTAGCTGCTTTTAATTCCGTTATCGATAGAGGAATTAGCATTGTTAGCATAAAGATTCTGTATGTTACATTCATATAACCTGCCCGATGCGACTTGGCTGTGATTGCAGTTGCACTACGTCATTCGAAGCTTGTGTCAATGTACACATAATTTACTTCCTGAAATGGAACGAAAAATGTCACAAGTTCCATAGAAGACGTCATGAAATTATATATAAAATTGCGAACTGAAAACATCAAGACAATGTTTTTAAACAAATTTAAAGTTGCATTTTTGTGTAATTATCCAGTTTGGTGACTTTTCTGAAAAAAAAAATTCCCGGAAAATTGTATATTTTCACTCTACTAATGATGCAGAACACGAATATACGAGGGACATTAACGTATGACTAATTTCGTAATATGTGCCCACCTAACCTAACAGAACCTAACCCCATGATGGGTGAATCACTATTTTACATTTTTAAATTAACCTAGGATTGCAGGGTTTTACACTAACCTAGGTTTTTTAGGGTTTTAAACAAACCTAATATTGTAGGGTTTTATGCTAACCTAGGAGTGTAGGGTTTTAAACTAACCAATGATTGTAGGGTTTTACACTAACGTAGGATTTTAGGGTTTTAAACTAACCTACAAAATTAAGATTTTAGGGAATTAAAGGAACCGTAAAACACACCGGAAGAATATCAATTAACTCACCTAGGTAGGCGGCGGGTAGAATTCCGCTGTCCTGGACCAATTCAACCTTACCTCGCTCGACGAAACACCATGATCTACTAAAACACCACATAGGCGAATATTACGCACTGAAGCACTCGTTCATAGGTGAATATAACGCACAGAAGCACTCGTTCTTGCTTTCTCCTTTTTAAAATCCGTCTGATTGGGTCGTCACAACTCGCACCGGAAAAACACAAAGGCTACTGAACTTTCTCAAAAATTTTCGTTAAAATCACATGTGACGCGTCACGGTGACGTAACAATACCTACAAGCCAATAAGGTAATGGCAGGAATCATGACGTCACCAAAAATAATGGCTTCCGCCGTAAACAAACCGGTGGACTGCTCGTATTTTTAACTATTTTATTTAATACGTTCTACTTATTTTAACATGACACCCTCCTGAATAATTAATAAGGTAAGCTGTGCAGACTCCATTAATGCTACTTTTGTATATCTATAGGAAATTTCCTTCAAAAAGTCACTAAATTGGATAATTACCCATTTTTGTTTTAACATGTCGTAAGTCTAATATTTTTTTATTATTTAAAAAATATGAGGGATTTTCCTATTAAAATTGAAGCTATTATTTTTANGAGGGATTTTCCTATTAAAATTGAAGCTATTATTTTTATGATGTGCTCCAAACCCAAAGGATAATTAGTAGTCCAACAACTCAGTAAATAAAAATATAAAACCATACAACTTTTCTAGCTCTAATCTAATTTTTAACACATAGTCATTTTTCTATATTNAGTAAATAAAAATATAAAACCATACAACTTTTCTAGCTCTAATCTAATTTTTAACACATAGTCATTTTTCTATATTTGTTTTTGGTTTTAATGAAATAAGTCATGATAGAATGTTATTCACTAGGTCTAGCAACCCACAAACGTCTTTACCTAACCTAAAATATCTCCTGTTTTTTCCCGAATTCACGTGGGATATTTAAGTTGCCTGTCCAAATTTTTCCCGATGGCAAAATTCCATTCCTGCACACCACTACTAAAAACTAAATACTGAAATACCAAGTATGTCATTATTTTGTCAACTAATTCAGGTCACGTGACCTTTTAGTATACCAAGAGGGCCAATTCGAACACTGCCTCACTTTTTGCGTGATCTATACTTTTTTCTCACTCAAATAAAAAAGAATGTTTAAAAAACTTACCACGTTGCGGATTATTTCAACGTTACCACTGCAAAGGACTTATACAAAAATCATAGCACTTTATTAATTTGCACGTGACAGAAACTAATTTTTATTCCACTCATGGAATGTTTACTTTTGCACTTTTTGTGCCTTCTTTTGAGCTTTGATATGACTTTTCTTCGTTCACAACATCGTAAATTACGTGATCATACTTCACTGTTTGCGTTATGACTTGGTAAAGAACGAGAAGAAATTATATTTGTACGGTTGTAATATTTCCGAGAAAAAAAAATTGTGTTATCGTTAAAGGTAACTAAGTTTCTCGACATCTAACAGCTTTCAAACGACTGTCTGGCGTCTGCCATGGTTGTTTACTGGACTACTAGCGCTGTTGGTTTTATTCCGCGACAGCGCCGGTAGTACTCGAGCAAAGCCATGCCATTTCAAGAACAAAACACGTGTGATTATAACAAGAAAAACATTTCCATGCAATCGTTTTAAAAAATGAGCAGTGTAAGTTGACTGTATTACAAACAAAATGCCAAATAGAGTGTGNCATTTCCATGCAATCGTTTTAAAAAATGAGCAGTGTAAGTTGACTGTATTACAAACAAAATGCCAAATAGAGTGTCTGTGAATTGCCTTTATATGTAGAGGCAATAATGAAAATGTTCTTCATTTACTAATAATGCATTCACAATCGCCCTGCCCAAAATTTTACTGGTTCAAAATCTCCAATNTGAAAATGTTCTTCATTTACTAATAATGCATTCACAATCGCCCTGCCCAAAATTTTACTGGTTCAAAATCTCCAATCCCACCCAGCAATGTGTTGTTTATGGTAAACACCAGCCTGTTATGGTATTATTGATCTTCAGTTATTATGTCTATCAGTTGCGTGTGATGAAAATATTCAGTTTGTTGTAAAACATAATGTGTTTTCACTGTGCTATTCTTGCAAAATTTTTAATAATTTCATGTGTTGGTGAACATTTATCATGGCAAGAGAGGTTTGGAAATATTTTTGNAAAATTTTTAATAATTTCATGTGTTGGTGAACATTTATCATGGCAAGAGAGGTTTGGAAATATTTTTGAATAAACTATGTGGACGATGTGTGTGCCCGCACGCATGCGGTAGTGTGAGAGTGTGTGTCTGTGTGTGGTTTTTCCTTTNTGAATAAACTATGTGGACGATGTGTGTGCCCGCACGCATGCGGTAGTGTGAGAGTGTGTGTCTGTGTGTGGTTTTTTATTTCTTTCTTTTCTTTCAATATTCTCTCATTTGCCTCTTTTGACCTTTTTGGAATTTCATATGAATATGCTGCCACTGTTCATGTTATATTATTTGTGTTTGTAATAGGCCTACTACTAATAGAGGCCTAGTTTAAATTAAATTTCACACCCTCCTATACAGTACTTAGTTCTGTGAAGTAATGGTCTGTAACTAAAAGAATCTCGACTTTTAGAATCAAGATTANATAGGCCTACTACTAATAGAGGCCTAGTTTAAATTAAATTTCACACCCTCCTATACAGTACTTAGTTCTGTGAAGTAATGGTCTGTAACTAAAAGAATCTCGACTTTTAAGTATCGCCATTGAGAATCGAGGAAAAGTGGAATTGTTACATCCCTAGTCAAGGGCAATGCTCTTTGAGGTGCTGTTCATTTAACCCTTGTCAGGGTGGGTTGGACACTCCTCTGGTAGGCGTTCCAGCGTGTTTCTGGGTCCCGGAAGGCAGGTGGCTCGATGTCGGTGGGCGTCTGTGGTTGGGGATCGTCCTCCCTCCCTTCCTCTTCTTCTCTTTCGTCTTCCGGTGCTTCGGCCTCGCGGTCTTGGGTTCTGGCGGGGCAAGGGCGCATCTTCCCCTTGGGTTTTGCCCTCTGGAGTAGTAAAAGCTGTGTACTTTCTGCTGTCGGGATGTACTGAAATCTACCACTTTCCGACTGTATGTCTAGGGCACTGAAGATTTTGGCTTCTCCTATATCCCATCTCCAGACGCTGCAGTGGGATGCTTAACGTTGTTTAGGTCCTTGTAATTCTCAAAGAATCTTAGCTGCCAGCACTTCTTCGCCCGAGAAATGGGTGGCTAGGTGCTAACAAAGTTGCCCCCATTCAGTAATGAATTCTCCGTACTTGTTCCACCAGTCTAGCGCTTTTTATTTCAATTGTTGATGGGTTTTAATGACCCGTTGTTTAACAGGGACTTCGTTTTCACTTAACTCCCGCTCACATTCCTGGGTAAATGCTACCAGGTCTTCGTGTGGTCTTCCCGCAAACTCTGGTAATTGTGGACCGTCGCTTCCCCGGGTGGATGTCGTGCAGCGTTGATAGCCGGGATTATCTGGTTTGTATTCTTCCGCACATCGGCAACCTCGTATCTGTATTCTAAGCCTGGTCTTGTGATTCTTTCGTCTGGCCAGTCTATGCATACGTGATGAAGCGTGTGCGCACTTACAATGCATCTTACTGTGTTAATTCCCTGTCCAGCGCAGGTAAGCCAGCTGCAGTAAGCAGTTTGACGGGTCCGACATTCATTACAGCGGTATTCCAGCCCGTCAGTGGAATGGGGCTTGTCATTCCCCCCCAGACATAGGTACTGGAATTTGTTCTGGCAGTGTGCGCAACTAATGAAGTTAACGCCCGCTCCAGAGTATGTGGGTATATTGCACCTCACGGTTTGGTTGACAGTGGCAGCTTCCATTGTGGTGGCGGTTTTGCCTTGGTCAGCAAGGCTCAAATTGGATTCGGACATTGCGGCTAGTTACAATTGAGCGCCACGGGATGTTCACAGACTCTGTGAAGTCTGTTTGGTTTTCGGTGTGACTCCCGGCTAGTTTAACGGTTTCTCGGAGTTGTACTGGCCTGGTTCTGCTTTATTAACCAATTAACATAGTGCTGTGGACCCATGTTGGAGGCCACGAAGACTCTTGACACGTGACGTCAGGGAAACTGACGTCGATGTCACTGTCGGGCAAAGTTATACTGTGCCGATCAGACACACGGGCTATCTATTGTGTTTGACTTTACTGGCTGCCAACCGGAACATGGCCGGTATATAAACTGGGGCGCGTGGATTGGCGGCACTGCACAAAGTCTGGTGTGGGCTTAACTGAACTCCGCAACACTGGTTTACACACAGCCACTGGTTTACCTGGAGTGGACGTAGCTCCTGACTCAGCCACTGTTGCTGCTGGTGCCGGCTAGAACTCGTGCCCAGTCCGTGGGAAAAGATGGTGCTGCGGCTGGCGGTGCTGGTGGGAGCCCACGGAGGGCTGCTGATCCTGCTAGGTTGGAACCACGGGTTTGATATACCCAGTGATACGTGGAGTCCCTGGCAAAAGTCGACAACGACTTGGATGTGGCTCGCTGGCGGTCTTGTAGGGGGCTGAAATAGGGAGCGTGGAGGGACTGGGAGGTGAGGCCTCTCCAGTTGTCAGGAGGCTTGAGATGGTTCCCGGGGGGTTAGACTGCAGAGGGCAGTTGGCGCTGGGTTACAATACAAGTTGAACTTAGAGGCAGTAACTGCCTTCCTAGCTCGCCACTTTGCACCACTCCTATAGGTGTATGGCATAAAGGAAGGTTATGAAATCGGCCACACTAAGGAAGAGCAGGCAACGAGGATCCCTAGCTAGCTGTAAAGCCAGTTGTGGCCAAGCCAATCAGGGTTGTACCCGATTACTCCAACCGGCAACAAACAGTGCAATCGTTAGAGCGGTGGGTTACCCTGGATGTCTGACAGCGACGTGGGTGTGGACCAAAGAGAGTTAGGCCTCCAGAACCAGTCTTATCACTCCTTCCGGCGACAATGGCAGCGCGGTGGATGGAGTGAATTGGCTGGGCTGGCTGACAAGCCGCCTTGTGGATTGAGTTCCTAGTGGTGGCGGCTCTACCATACGTGTGCACCAGGTACCTTGGCGTACCTGCTGCACAGTATGGGTGGCCGTCTAATGGGTTAGTTTGAGACGTATGTGCACCTGGTTAAGGGAGCCCGCAGTCCTGCTCGGGGTTCGGCAAATGGGTTGTAATAATGCGGTCTCCTGCTTTCCCCTGGTGGGCTTACGTCTACTGGTGTTAAAGTCACAGTCACCCTAGAAATAAGTACTCGGAGGTTAGATAGAAAGACTTGTTTATTCTCGTGAGTAATANTGTTAAAGTCACAGTCACCCTAGAAATAAGTACTCGGAGGTTAGATAGAAAGACTTGTTTATTCTCGTGAGTAATAGACACTGTGGCCCGTACTATCTCCTAACCAACAACACACTGAAACGGAAGTAGACTACGATAATACCAGGTGAAGGGGACCGGGGTCTAAACTAGATGAACTGATGCGGCTAGGTAGTTATAATACTAACCGACCGTAACTAACTCGATGTTGTTGTTGAGAAAGGACTCTGGTGTCACTGCCAGAAGGGTAGTGAGTTTTAATGGTGAGGAAACCTTCTTCGGGGGTTGCTGGTGAAGGTCCCGAAGATGTATGGTAAATAGCGGTGGTCCTAAGTGAGGACGTTGGTGTCTGCAGAGAGCTGCAGCACACGAGGTGGTGGAGCGAGCTGTGGAGAATNGGGTTGCTGGTGAAGGTCCCGAAGATGTATGGTAAATAGCGGTGGTCCTAAGTGAGGACGTTGGTGTCTGCAGAGAGCTGCAGCACACGAGGTGGTGGAGCGAGCTGTGGAGAATGAACTCCCGTTCTGTGGCGGTGCAGGGACATATATCCATCTGCTCTTGGGGTGACTGGGGTAACTGCTCCCTTTGTAGGCAGAGCCGTACTCTGGTGCCAGTTGTTGTTGAGAAAGGACTCTGGTGTCACTGCCAGAAGGGTAGTGAGTTTTAATGGTGAGGAAACCTTCTTCGGGNGCTATGCGGGGTTGCGTCGGATGCGCAATCTCAGGCACAGCGCTAGGCTGCCTTCTATCACATGTGGGGGGTTGGTGTGACGTCTCCGTGAGTGCCCCTTGCCTAAGTGCGTGCTGGTAGGCTTTGGTAGCAAGTCGTTCATGGTTTAAACCTCACCTGGGGTGGCATGATGACACGTGAAGATGAGGCAAAGTCGTGTTTATATATATATCAGTACACATCATGCATCAAACTTAGGCCCAGAACCTTAACATAATGAACCAGTTGTTACGGCAATGTTATATAAATTTACTCTGTACTACTGTTTATACACAATGTTCCTCCATCAGACATCTATAGTGTGTCCAGCTTCAGAGTTGCTACTGTGTGATTCCTCTATATACACCTGAGAATCTAGCATCAATTTTTTATGTTGATGAGATGTATTGTGATATAAAGTGGAAATATTTTTTTGAGAGACTAATGTGTGTTCTTTTTTATGTTTTTGATTTGAATAGTGAAATTAGTTCTGGGAAAACTGCAGTTGTTCTCTATCCTAGAGGATGAAATGTTAAGGTGGAAACACACGAAAATATCGTCAAATGATAAGGTAAGGAAAAATGGAACTACAAAACCTTTTGATGTTGGCACCATACACACTCCGAAAGATTTTCCTCAGGGACTGAATGATAGCATCATACTTTCACCAGAGCAGAGAAATAACATTCCTAAAGGCAGCATGGACCAGTCAGTCACTTTGTCTTCGACATCGGGTAAGCTGAAAGACCTTCTGACCAGCATCCGCCAGAAGAGGGACAGAACTGGGTGCGAAGTAGCGGAGCGTCNAAGAGGGACAGAACTGGGTGCGAAGTAGCGGAGCGTCAGCGGCCCAGTGGGAAGAAGGTGCCGGCCAGGAAGAAACAGAAACTGCTCGACGAGACACAGAACGCAACTGAAAGGACTGCGGAACTATCTGAGCCAACAAACGTTGTGGAAAATGAAACTCTTTCTGAAACTAGTGATGGTGAAATAAAGTCTGTGAAAAAGGGCAGGACATCTAAAAAAAATCAAAAATTGGGTAATTGCGATGCATCACTTTTACCAGAAACATTGCTAGCAGCCAAACAAAAACGGACACCGACAAAAAAAGCAAAGAAATGCAAGACGAATGAAAACAAAGCCAACACAAAAAAACAAAAGAGTGAAAGTGACGGTATTGAGTCTGTTGTGGTGAATGGCAGCAGTATGGTAAACGAACATATAGCCACCCTGAGAAAGAATTTCACATTTATAAAAGAAAGAAAAACAATTATGGAATTGAACACATCAGGCAATGAGAAAACAATGAGAGAACTGAACGCGTCGAGTAATGAGAAAACAATAACGGACACAAACACGTCGAGCAGTGAGAAATCGANAGAAAACAATAACGGACACAAACACGTCGAGCAATGAGAAATCTATAATGGAACAGAACACATCAAGTGATAAACCAGATGTAGGAAGCAGGACTGCAGGAAACCCAGTGAACGACAGTGTCGAACATCTCAAGACCGTCGCATTTGTTCGCGTGGAAGCTGACGCTGTCACATCAGGGCAAAGTGATACACAGAAAATAAGTGCTAAGTTGTCTACCGACACTTTCTCCAAATTGCAGAGGTTTCGAATGGCCAGTGAAATACCCTCACCATCTGTTGAACAGGTAGAATCACCAAAAATTAGTGATGATAGTAGTCATGCTGTAAATGGATCATCAAGGCCCACAACAGTGCTTCCCGGTCCTTCGAAATATACATTCAGCTCTCAGGTGTTTAGCACAGCAGATGACGAAGATATTGATTTCAATCTGTAAACTGTCTAATAAAACATTTATAACTGTAAACCATCGGTTTTGGGTACGGGAATACCCAGAAACTGTGTTAATAGTTGCGTGCAAGATTATTGTAACTTTAGAGTTATTTATGAAGGTTCTATCTAATATAATATTGAAGTACGTACTGACTACTTAAATAATATGAGGAGAAAAAGGGAGGCCAACTTTTGATAGCTTTCCTCACAGATGCTCTTTGTGGTATGTTTTTGTACAAATAATTTCTATCAAATTTTTGTGGAAAGATGTTAACATTACTGTTTTGTGTCAATGTCTGTTTTGCCTTTACTTTTTTATTTTGCTTGTTTTTCTGTCGCAGGTATATCTGCATTTGTTTCAGTTGATGTTAACAGAGTAATCCATATTGTATCTACTTTGTAATATATGTGTATAGTAGAACACACAACATCTTCTCTTATAACATCTTCACGGCTGCCACATATCATACCTCCACTTTTGTGTATAGGAAAAGTTTATTTCCCCACCTATTATGTGGATGTGTATTTTATGTTTTAGTGGGACTTTCATCTTGATGATTAATGATTTAACATTTATGGTTGTAGTGGAGCAAAAACTTGACATTGAGATTCAAGTTACGAGTTCTGTTTTTGTGTGCCAATA
This sequence comes from Clitarchus hookeri, assembly GCA_002778355.1. Classification (NCBI taxonomy): domain Eukaryota; kingdom Metazoa; phylum Arthropoda; class Insecta; order Phasmatodea; family Phasmatidae; genus Clitarchus; species Clitarchus hookeri. The sequence continues at coordinate 124,769 of NQII01003552.1, forward strand.
AAATTTTTAACAGAAACTTATGGTGAAATCCTGCACAGTTTTTAATACAGTCGGCTATCGATTCTATGACTTTACAGTTATCAGGAAAAGGATGTTATTTATAAGTGGTTGTGATTGTAATATGGTTTTATTTTTACCCACCCTCCAATCCAATATGCAAAAATTGCATTAAAAGTTGTACTTAAACCATTTTTGAATGACTTTCACCACAAAATCATATTCTGTACAGTAAACCCTTGATTTTACAAGGTACCAGGGTTTTCAAAAATGATTTAGTTATATTGTTACTCTTAAATCTAAATTAACCAATTTTTATCTCTAGAAAATTAAAAATCGTGTTTAGTGTTTTTTTTTTTCAGGGAAGTACATGTTTTAACATATCTAGTGTAAATTCAACAAGATTTTTAAATAAAACACAAATTTAATTTAATAGGTATGCATTTTTCAAATAGCGATACCCCAGAAGCATGCACTTGACCTCAAGTTCTTTCCAAAACTATTTAAAACATTTGAGCACAAAGTCCATTTTCAACAGTTTCGTGTTGGAAAATCAAAGGATGTGTTATTAATATATTAATTTATTTCAATAGATACCAGTCTTCTGAATAAACTGACATTGTGGAAGGGTCTAAGTATACGACACCCCTTTGTTTTCAAATAATTTGCAAGTGCTGAGTCCGAGCACTGCTAACTAGTGGAATCTCCAACAAATGCCATCTAACAGGAAAGAAAATCTGAGTATGTGGTTTTCAATGATTAGTTATTGAAGGTCATAAAGAAACTAATTCTAATGCCTATTTATTTGCCGCTGTCATACGTTTGTGAATGAAATATAGTGGAACCATGCTATAACGAGTACAGGTTATGACGACACATTCACTGCAGTAATAATTTTTTAATGCGTCATCATATTCTACATTAACTACAAGGTCAATATACTCATTTAAAATTGGTGCCTTTTTGTGTTCTTGCTTGCTGTAAGGATAAAGTTGCATTGTTACCTATGCAATACTCAGAATGCACAAACAAGTAGTTCCTGTTTCCTGTCTAGAGGAGCACATGTGTACATCATACGTTATTCCACTTCTGGCGATCTCCCGCATCAACTGCATGTTGTCTGGAGTACAAATGCTTTGTGTGCTGATGTCTTGTTGGTGCTAACTGTTGGCGGGAACGTGCTGCGAGTTAAGTTCAAAAGCTTAAAACACTTGTAATTAATGAATGCAGATGTGTGTGTAGATGATGTACTTGTGTGGTTTCTTTATGGGTAGTTAAGCTATATGTATACAATGCACATTTAGATATTTAAGTATTCAAAGTGAGATGAAGGTGTGCAGTGTCTGTNATGCTTTGTGTGCTGATGTCTTGTTGGTGCTAACTGTTGGCGGGAACGTGCTGCGAGTTAAGTTCAAAAGCTTAAGACACTTGTCATTAATGAATGCAGATGTGTGTCTAGATGATGTACTTGTGTGGTTTCTTTATGGTTAGTTAAGCTATATGTATACAATGCACATTTAGATATTTAAGTATTCAAAGTGAGATGAAGGTGTGCAGTGTCTGTNTAGTTAAGCTATATGTATACAATGCACATTTAGATATTTAAGTATTCAAAGTGAGATGAAGGTGTGCAGTGTCTGTCTTTATTTTCAACCTTTGGCAGAATAAGCGTACTGTTTCCTTGCGCACACAAGACTGTATTTAATAACTGGATAACATTATAAGAGTTTTCTAGCAGCTGTATCGGTGCAGGAAACGGAACACGTCCTAACTTTTCACGAGTTAAAATGGGTGTAAATGTTTTCCTATTTTGTCTGCAAAAATGCCACAAAAAAGGAAGGGAAAGAAATGATTTGTCACCCTTTTGTTCCCCTTCAATATGATACTGCATCTTTACTCCTCCTGTCTTTGGTTGTTCATTTTCCTGTTGCCAGACTTTGCTACGTTCATGGAAACAAAGAGGGGTAGTGAAAAGTACTGATCACTTGAGCAGGTAGAAGAGGGAGGTAGCGAACGATACGGGAGGATTCCCAAACAAAAGGGAGATGGAAATAATGGCATGGAAACAGCAAGAGGATTTTATGCTCTGTAGTCCGTACATTTATAGCCTTCAGCCTTCGTTCGACACTGTTTACATTTCAAGTGAGGAAAAATAAAGAAGATAAAAGTTGGTGCAAGTCAAGGCAGTGGCGTGTGGGGAAACTTTACAACCTTGGGGGAGAAGGCAGACAGAGTCAAATGTGTGCGGTGATGGTGTCTGTTGGGATCTGATCCTGCTTGCAAGTGAAGCCCNGGGAGAAGGCAGACAGAGTCAAATGTGTGCGGTGATGGTGTCTGTTGGGATCTGATCCTGCTTGCAAGTGAAGCCCCTATTTTACACTTTTCAAGGGACTGGAGGAAAAAAATTGCAAAATGCACAAAAGGGTAAAATCAGGGGAAAAAAAANCTATTTTACACTTTTCAAGGGACTGGAGGAAAAAAATTGCAAAATGCACAAAAGGGTAAAATCAGGGGAAAAAAAAGGGTTCCATTGTAGTACAGTGCTCACAAAGAGAATCACAATGTGGGAAACCAAAATTAATGCAAAAAATATATATTTCAAACCTTTTTAAACAAATTTTTTTCTGTTCACAAAAAAGGGTTTATACTTTGAAACAGTTTTTATTCCCAGTATTGCGAAATTGAGAGTTGACTGTAGTATGCATCGTTATGTCGTGGAACGTGGTCTGGTATCGTGTAGGCCCTCCTCTAGCTCGGCAAAGTGCATCAACTTGTCATGTTGTTAGCTAGCCATAGCACCCTGCTATTTGTAGGTGCAGGATGTTGGGCGCGAGTGGGTCTCCTCACCACAACTCCAGTGGGTTCATATCGGGTGAACGAGGTGGCCACAGCAGTCGTTGGAACATTCCAGAATGCTCCTCGAACCAGTCGAAGATATCTTGGCCCGATGACATGGTGCATTATCGTGCTCATTGTTGTGGGGGTATGTGAAGTCCACGAAGGACTGCAATGCAGTAGTATGNGATGACATGGTGCATTATCGTGCTCATTGTTGTGGGGGTATGTGAAGTCCACGAAGGACTGCAATGCAGTAGTATGACCAGTGCACACACACTGTCTCTCCCACTCTTCCCCTCTCCCCTTCTCCCCCTCTCTCCCTGCCTTCCTCTTCCTCCCTCCCCCATCTCTCTTTCGCAATGTTGAATGCAAGACATCATGGTACAGTTGCGCCACAGACTGCCACCTTTATATACGTACTGCTATCCCATGACTTTTGGCGTGTCTGTGTATGTTTTACTGCACTTAGAAAATATTACAACCAGAGCAAGTTCCACTTTTACTGTAATAAAACAGATGTGTCCAGTTAAAAGTCTTGACCATCTCTTGCTGCCACTACTCCAGTTAAAATATTGGTCTCTAATTTCTTTGTTGGTAAAACTAAGGACATCGTTAATTTTAGTATTCAGTATGTAAATATTAAAAAGATAATGGCCTTACATTCAGATAAATACAATATTCATAAACTAGATTTCTTGGGAACACTTGTTTTGAGCACTGCATTGTGCTTCAAGTAATAGAGAATATCTGAAGTTGCTACATTCTTAACATTTGAGAAATTTTGTTTTGTTCCAGAGTGTTTTGTTAAATTACATTAATAATATTAGCAAGTCCCTGTTGTTGACTTATGTGTGCAATTAATATGTATTTACCTCTTAGCAAAGTGGAGAAACATTTTTAACAATTAAAATTTTTTATTTTATTATATTAATAATTCACTAATGTTTTAATATTATTCTATAAATAATTGCAGGATGTCGTTCATAACTAAACTACATACATATTTGTGATCTTGGTAATGTTACAAATGTAGAATTATGTGTTTAGATGGTTGGCCAAATAATTGAGTTTCGTGAGGATAATTGTTTTTGTTGATCAGATGGAATTTCACCTATTTGTTAGTAAAATTTTATTTTGAAATCCATTACTTTTCCAGTTGTGTAGTTTGTAGTGTTCTGTGTAAGCACTTTCCTGTAAAACGGCAAGCTACAAAATAAACATGAGAGCCAAACATTTTTCCCCTTGAAATTTACTTCTTGATGTCTTCATGCATCAACTGTACCGCAGTATACTGGTATACTTGTATACTGGCTAGGGTATAGGAGTGTTCTTTAAACCTGAAGAATTTGTTAGTGTATTAAGTAACTGACGTGAGTCGTAACATAAAATGTTAACATGTTGTGTGTGGATGTGTGTTGAGTGCGTACACGGGAGGGGGTGTTGAGCCCCACAGTGTACCTCGTCCTGAAAATAGCACACTGTTCTCAAATACAGTCAACTGAATATGATGTGGTAATTATCAAAGCAAATAAATAAGTTATCATTTCAGTATTTAAGGGTTTCTGAACTTTAAATACTAGTGGAATTTAGAGTAGATGCTGAATTGAAAAGAAAACTGTTTTTTTCCTCGGTGCCTACAGATATTATCCCACCCCACTTGACACAGCAATTGCAGTCCAAGGAATTTCCCGGTTGTCCCAGTTGCTATGCGTATAGTGAGTTGTGCACCGGGAGCAGGTATATCCTTCGTTGTGCAACACTGTGGTGTGTTGTACCAACTGTGGAAGTTGGCTCGAGCCACGACTCTGGCTGCTCGCACCGGGGGGATGCATACCTACTGATGGTCACCTGTGTCTGCACGATGTTACGAGTAGTAGTGTCTCGGCAAGACACGCGCTCTTATCATGCTTTTATTTCATAACTGTTAACAATTTTACCAAATAAGCAATCACAGTTGGTTTCTGCACGATTTCAAAGAAGTGCAGTATTCCAATGTCAATCAATTTTGTAATCTTTTATTAATGGTTCAGTTGTAACAACTTGGTAGGGAAGAAACTGGGCTGTTACTAATTTGCTGAGGTACCCTTAAAATTAACTACAAATAAAAGCACTGCAACTGTCAGTTATACATTTTATTATATATGTATATATAACATCAAAGTAGAAAAACAATATGAAAATACAAAAATTCAATAGTTATAGTACAAAATAATTAACATGTACATATTTACCTAGGCAACTACGGTACTAAGTTTCTGATGCCAGGATATGGGACAGGTACAAAACGAACCTGTTTATAGTTCATATCTTTTACTTCATTGTGAATCTCATAACTTAGTATTAGAGTATTACTACAAATAATAAATATTTCTTAACATTTTTCTCAACACACCATTCAAATTGGAATGATGCATGGTCTAATAGCAAGTGTTGGTTATGTACACCCTGTGTTCTTTATGTACCAATACAGTTTCACTTTGCATTACGTCACAGTATGTTTTGTGTTTTGTAACTAATATAGGTCTGTACTGCACTTTTGAAATACGAGCTGTCCATATAAGTTATTGACCATTAGGATGAGGGTATGTCGTGATTGTGAAGCTAAAAATAGTCATGTGTGCTGAGCAGAAAATTATAAAATGTGACAAAAAATAGTGTTCTAGAAAAGGTCAGAACCAAACAAAACAAAGAGGAACGATACTATTGCATAGACACTCCAACTAATTGAATAACAAGTATACAATATCGCCATCACCATACTTTCTGTTATGCCGTGGAGGCTTAACTTTGTTGAACATGCCAGCAGTTGTGTAGTATTCTCATATCTCGAGGAGAGCCTACACACTGACTAGGTTAGGTAGAAGAAGCTCGGCTACCAAACCAGTGTACGTATCTTTGGTGTGCAGTGTTGCGAAATTAACATAACACGTCATTCTAGTAATTTTAAATAGTGTGATAATTAGATCTTAATTCTATAAGATATAATTACATGAAAGTTTTGAAGAGCACCTCCACGAGCTGTTCATGTTTAGCAAAGCAAAGTGTCGTGGGCAGGCAGTAGCACGGAGCCGGGGGCTAGCCGAGGGTCGCGCTCAGACGGCATGTCCAAAGTTGTTGTCGGCGTGGAAACCGTGCTGGGGGTGTGCCGTGTAGCTGACGATCTGCAGCTTACCGTGGTTGTTGTAGAAGCCGTAGTGTCCCTTGACGTGGCCGTGCGGGTCTCGCTCCTCGTAACGGAACTGGCGGTTGTGCCTGCAATAGACCCAGTACTCTTTGAGTGAACCCCTCCGAGCTGTTGCTGGTGGGTCTTTACACAGCTCGTGAAACTGCAGCGAGATGGAAGTGGTGTAAAAATGGAGAGGGGAAGATTTCATGGAGAAGATGTGGAGCATCAAATAAGTTGTGAGTGACAGTTTGTAACATCACTCTGTAATTATCATTAAATTAATTTTTAACTCCTGTTTGTATTTTTCTTTGTTAACGTACTAGCTTTTACCCACGGCTTCACTCGGGAGAGTGGCTGGTGTGACATCGCTGTGTGGATAGACAGCAAGTGGAACACAGTAGTAATGGGAGAGCACCGAGGGGTCGTGGTAACATCCACGTTTGTAAAACATTGAATCTCCAATATGCCGGGAATTGAACCTGGATTGTTGTGGTGAGGCCTTACTAGATAAAACAGGTGAAGATCCTGGAGTTAAAACTTTCTCTAACTGCAGGGCGAAAGTGTCCTTACGCACCCTTTACCGGTGTCGAAGCCAAACTTGTAGGAGTGCGGCCCCTTCTGGCCGTACATCTGGAACTCGATGCGGTCGTGGCCGGGCCCCAAGCCAGCGGCAACAGCGTCGTGGTGGTTGGCGATGCCCGCCCTCTCGCCCGCGCCGTCCGTGTTGTGGAAGAACCCGCTGGCGGCCGCAGACTGTGGGCAGAATACCTGGTGTCAAGTGTGGCTGAGACTGCATTGCACTTCTCCCAAATACGCAGTGGCTTTTTAGATCTTGGATAATAAATAAACATTTTTCTGTTTTAAGCTGAAAAATATAATCTCAAGACAAAGGTTGGAGTATTTACAGTCAGGTCCACAATGAAGGCACAAAAGTGGTGACACTTTGTATTAGGGTTGGTACAAGTACTGTTTTACCTAACAGTTTCATCTTGGCATGTTTAGTTCCACATTCTGTTGATGTTTCAAACTGTTTGCTAATTGTTGTGGTTTTTAAGATTAACTGCACAACAAAAAAAATATGGTTCTGTAAAGAAATGGTTATTCTTTTAAAAGCATACACTTTGTATTCTAAGCATTTAATTATACAAGTTAAGTTCACAATGCCAAATGAGAAAGTAGTATATGTTTTTCCAAGAACAAATTTTGTCATAAACATTGAAACATGAGTTATTTATATATGGAGTTAGAATTATATGTGAAGTGATTTTTATAAAAACGTGCTGGCAGACAAAAATGCTTGGTATGTCACTTTCGAGAACATGTATGTATTTATAAATGTTTGTGTATCACTCATATTATGGCTATGTTCAGTGACTTGCTAGTGTCCAAGTCTGGTTCACTAAGTGTGTCTCTCTTATGAGTGTATACGTTCTTGGTTAATTTAGGGAGACTCAAAAGCGCAATATCTTCGCCAGAGCTCGAAAAGAACATGTTTATGGGAAAGTGTTCACTTTATTTAATTTCTTTTCGTTTGGAACAATTGTGGAACGCGCTCAGTTTTTATTAAATAAACATAGTTTCAAACTGAGTTTTTTTTTTCTGTGAAATAAAAATATATATTACGTTAATTTCACAAAAAATCTTGTGAAATTTAGAACAATTAAATTAAACCAGCNTCTTTTCGTTTGGAACAATTGTGGAACGCGCTCAGTTTTTATTAAATAAACATAGTTTCAAACTGAGTTTTTTTTTCTGTGAAATAAAAATATATATTACGTTAATTTCACAAAAAATCTTGTAAAATTTAGAACAATTAAATTAAACCAACGTATTTTCCGTAACAACTCGGTGAGAATACAGCCATGTTCGTAATGCGAGAGAAATTGATTCCCGATAGCTTGGCAGCTGTGGCTTGTGCACAGTTTGCAAGCCTCCCACTTTATATTCTGCGAAAGGGAAACACGAATATGAAATTGTGTGCGCATGATGGAAATATAGAAAAATAAACTAATTATGAAATTTCTTGGTTAAAAAAAAAATTAGATTTCTTCATGAATACTGAAACTATATAACTGTCGTGCACTGTATNATGATGGAAATATAGAAAAATAAACTAATTATGAAATTTCTTGGTTAAAAAAAAAATTAGATTTCTTCATGAATACGGAAACTATATAACTGTGTCGTGCCGACTGTTGACGAAGACCTTAAGTCCTGCAAGCAATTTGTCGTGGAATGTGGGGCGGCACATACACAATAGTGACATATAATAGTATATTCATTTTTTCTCGTTAGTAAGTGAATTAACAGATTACAAAATTAATAATAACGCCACAGTACATCATGTTAGATGTAAGTCGGGTACCATGATGTTTTCTGCTAGTATTAAAGTATTTTACAACCTTAGTTTTTTTTTAATGTTACTCATTTTAAAATATCCTACCTTTGGTTATGTTTTGCTTGAGTGCTATTTGCAGTATGTTAAAATTATTGTTGTAGTGATTACTTAGTTGGTAAAAAATGTTCTTCCAAATGTATCCTAATATTTACTGATGTAAGCTTTCTTAATGGTCTGGTTGCTTTAGCTTTTCAGAGCTCCTCCACAAAAGGCATGAAATAGTATGAACAACATTTCATATGTGTAATTATAATCAAATAGTATTTATGTAAAACTGCGAACAAATGTAGTTCCAGAATGAGAGTAGTTTTTATAGGGGCCATCAGTGGCCTCCATGTAAGAACAGTTTGAAATCCTGTACAGCATTAAATATGACAAAAATGCCAATAGAAAATCCAAGTGGAAAGTAGGGGATTTTTAAGTTCCTTTCTACGAACTTCAACTAGTTTCTTTCTTGAAAAAGGAACTCGATCTGGAACTATTTTCTTTTCACACTAGAGGAACTTGAACTGGAATTAGTTCCTTTCTGTGATGAACTTTCCTAGCCGTGGTCTCCGTACATGTTTTGTTTGGTATTTTCCAAATATATGGCAACACTACTTTTTATTGCCTTCTAAAATGTAAGAAATATTAGTTACATTTTAATGTGAGTTCTAGCCATTTACACTATCTAGGCTGAAAGTCCACGACACTTGCCCCAACTTCATGCATAACATGACAGCACAATTTTCATTACTGTCAAGAATTCTGACATGTATGCCAACTACTCGCTAAAATACAGTTTGGTTTCAAGATGAAGTGCAGTTGGAGGAAAAAGTAAAAACTTATATAAGTAGTATATGTTAATAGTTCTTTTACTTTTAGGGTTAATTAAATAAGTTATGAGTTGTGTAATTAATATATTTGTCATTTATGCAAATAAATACAATGACAATGTACATGAATGTATTTTTATCAAAGTATATGAAATATTATTTTTATTTAAAGCTTACAATAAGTGTATCTTAACTACCCTGAGAAAACCACTGATCCATCACACCTACCTGTTCAACTGAGGGCGACAGTTTTGTCACGGCGGGGGCTGACGGCTTTGCGGAAATGGCCTCCTTGGCATCCACTCTGGCGGGAGCCTGCGTTGCTAGCACTGTTTTCTTCTGGAAGCGTGCTGCTTCCTTCGTTGCTGCGATGTTGTGTGCACTCTGCTTGTGTTGTTTCACCAGAGGGTAGTCCTCCTTCAGGAACTGGGCCTTCTTGCTCGCGAGTCCTCGGGTGCTCGAGGCAGGAGTTTCTGGTTTCCCTTGCTCCAGTTCCGGCTTGTACTTCTTGGGGTAGGCAGAGGTATTCTTGTACAGCTTGAGAGGCTTGAAGGTGGGCTGTGGTTCTGCGGGTGCGAAGGTCTGTGGCAGCCTGCTTTGTTGTGGGTAGGGGTAGGTGTCGAAGGGGACTGCCTTGAGGGCGAGCTTTGGGGCGGTGAGGTAAGGGTTGGGTGCCGGCTGGGGTGATGAGTACACGGGGTACTTGTTCCCCTGACCCTGGAATGTGGGTATTGCCGGAGAGATGTACGCGGCAACGGGTTGGGCGCTTCTCTGACTGTCAAACGCAGATATTTTACCTGAGTAGTCGTACGCAGCAGGTGGAATGGGTTTGGCGTTTTTCTGAATTTCGTGTGCAGGTATTTCCAGAGAAGCGTAAGCATAAGCAGGAGAAGTGACATGCTGCACACTTTTCTGATTGTTGAGTGTGGATATTGCCGGGGAAGTATAAGTGGGAGAGACTAGGGGCTGCACACTTTCCTGACCGTCAAAACTGGGTGCTGCGGAAGATGCTACGGGGTGCAATCTTCCTTGAGCGGTGAAGTCGGGTGCTGCCGGCAAGGATTGCTCGGAAGGCACGTCGGCTCGCTGGCTGTGGAACGTGGGTAAAGGCAAGAAGGTCCGCACATCTGCAGTGGCTTCCTGGGAGGCGACAGCAGGCGGGGTGAGCTCGCGAGCAAGGCTGCGCAGCACTGAGTCCACGCTTGCAGACTCCTCTGCTGCCTGGGAGCGCTCCGTGGCAGCAGAGTCGACAGCCACTTCCAGCTGCCTGCTTTCTGCGGTCAGCTCCGTCCCGGGGCCGTCCCTCGCCTGGTGCTCGAAGTACTCCTGGAGGCTGCCGAAGGGGAACACCTGTGCTGAGGTTAGCTTCGCCACCACGAGCAGCGCCACCTGTCACCAACAACACAGCCTATCTCACTGCTCTGTCCAGAGTAGTCCACAATCTCGCTTATTTATCCCCCTGTCCAACATGTCTGTGCATCTAGTCAGTGTGTGCCGGAACATCAATATATTAGTTAACTAACACTCGCGAATAAATAAAAAAAAACATTTAATGGTAATACAAAAGGAGCTTAATTTGTACCATAAAGTGGATGGAAATACNCAACATGTCTGTGCATCTAGTCAGTGTGTGCCGGAACATCAATATATTAGTTAACTAACACTCGCGAATAAATAAATAAAAAAAACATTTAATGGTAATACAAAAGGAGCTTAATTTGTACCATAAAGTGGATGGAAATGCTACTGAAATGCTAGGATGTATTTCATAAAAAATTTGGCAATTTAGTAAGTACAGTTTATTGGTATGGTGTTCAGTGTGGATTTCCAGTGTTTGTTGTACTGCACATTGTTCATTTATTCTCTTCAATTCGTAACAAGAATTATATAAACAAACTTTTGACTGGAATGTCACAGAATATGTATACACCAGAACATTCTCTAGTTGTATCCTCTTTAGTGAATTTCCAAAGGCATTGTGTGACCGACGTGATCAGTCGCCTTTCCGAGAGCCATGTGCGTCGAAACACCTTCGCTACTGTGGACCTGCTATCCATCGAGCACAACTGTGAAATTATGAACAACCTAACGATCTTACTATTCTTGCACAGTATTTAACTGTGTGGAAATGTGGTCACCAGAGCTTTTGAACATTGCACTGTGAAAGAAGATAGACAGAATCGATTTTACTATCTTGCTGCAGACTTATGCCTACTGAAGATGTCCCAGCCAGTGGTTTATTTCTAATGTTGCTTCCTTAAAATACAAGTCATTGACACAGACGCCCAGTTTAATGCCTGAGGGAAACTTTTAAAATGAAACCTTAGCAAAATATTTATTAAAAATAATCTTCACAACATATTTGTAGCCAGTTACCAATTTCAGTAGTGCGTTTCCATTNTCGTAACAAGAATTATATAAACAAACTTTTGACTGGAATGTCACAGAATATGTATACACCAGAACATTCTCTAGTGGTATCCTCTTTAGTGAATTTCCAAAGGCATTGTGTGACCGACGTGATCAGTCGCCTTTCCGAGAGCCATGTGCGTCGAAACACCTTCGCTACTGTGGACCTGCTATCCATCGAGCACAACTGTGAAATTATGAACAACCTAACGATCTTACTATTCTTGCACAGTATTTAAGTGTGTGGAAATGTGGTCACCAGAGCTTTTGAACATTGCACTGTGAAAGAAGATAGACAGAATCGATTTTACTATCTTGCTGCAGACTTATGCCTACTGAAGATGTCCCAGCCAGTGGTTTATTTCTAATGTTGCTTCCTTAAAATACAAGTGATTGACACAGACGCCCAGTTTAATGCCTGAGGGAAACTTTTAAAATGAAACCTTGTTAATGGTAGCAAAATATTTATTAAAAATAATCTTCACAACATATTTGTAGCCAGTTACCAATTTCAGTAGTGCGTTTCCATGNTAGCAAAATATTTATTAAAAATAATCTTCACAACATATTTGTAGCCAGTTACCAATTTCAGTAGTGCGTTTCCATGTTCTAATTTAAAGTAACTAATAATTATAAATGTGCATATTAAATTATATTTTTCTATCTTAACTTTTAGGAAAGTANTTCTAATTTAAAGTAACTAATAATTATAAATGTGCATATTAAATTATATTTTTCTATCTTAACTTTTAGGAAAGTAGGATCTAATGCTGTGGTACTTCTCTGCTCGGGTCATTGTAAGCTGATTAAGGTATTCACAAGAAACAAAACTGAACATTTTCACTCTTGCCCAGTTCCTAGGATAATGTGACATGTGCCCAGTACTTATCGGGGATGATGTCTGGCAAATACAGGTGCATTCTTAGGATCAATGCAGAGCGCAGCACCATTGTCGCTGTAGACTTGAACAACAATGTCTGTTGAATGTGCCGCTTCACTAGTAGCAAGAATAAGAATACACAGTTGGAGAAATGAGGAAGAAATATTTGATGTTAGTTGCAGGATGTGTGAAAATGACCAGCAAAATACAGATTATAGTAATGTCCTATAGTTTGATACCAAAGAAAAATTTGCCTTTCCTCTTCCCTCTCCCCTTGTCATTCATCTACCATCGTTGTCAATGCCCATGATTTACTGTGAACCAGCTATAAGCGTATCTGTGATGAAAATTACTGCTCTCTCTGCTATTGTGGTAAAGTGCAAATGAGTGCATGTTGCAATTTCTCTTCCACATTGTGGTTACAGATGTTGCTGTACCCAGTGGCGGTCGGCAATTAAAACATGCCCCGTGCTGTTGATGTAGCCACCTTCAAACCTCTCCCTCCCCCAAAACATTTTTTTCCCGGCGATGGGTAATTAGTGATCCCTCCCTTACTCCATCCCCCCCCCCCTTTTNTATCAACGTATGTGTGAAAAACATTTGGACACCCAGCTGGCTCTTAGTAAAACTACACTTATTAACCACAAATTAATCTCGTAAAACTTTATGGTGTATCCAATAGTTTTACCCTTAGAAAAATTATGCTTTTATATTGAATGCCTGATCTTGTATCTGGTTTCATTTTGCAAATGCACTCATATTCCAAGTTATTCTAAGAAAACTACCATGCGACACATTTTCCGCAGTAAAATGTTAACAATATTCATTCTTTATTCCACTGGGATAAGACATAAAACTGGTAGTGTAGGCATAGAGATAAAGCCGGATGTCATTCTAAAAAGTGACTGGTTTTTGAGAATCCGGAAAACGTATTTGGAACAGTGTATGAGCAATTTTCATACTCTGCCACCAAATTCAAACTAGTTTACACATCGAAGATGTAGTAGGACTGAAAATGATCACAACTCTCGCACCACAATTTTTATACCAAAGCTGTTCAAGTATGCAAGATAAAAGTNAGTAGGACTGAAAATGATCACAACTCTCGCACCACAATTTTTATACCAAAGCTGTTCAAGTATGCAAGATAAAAGATCAATCATTGATAAGCAATGGAAATAAATGAATTTTAAATGCAAGCTAGAATTTTAGTATTATTTATAATGGTTTTTTTTCTAACCTTGGCAGTAGTCTTCGGCCTTTTCTAAAGACACCTTGCAGTAGTAATCAATGAGTAATTAATTTGCTGGCAGTTATGTAATTCTATGGATTTGTTAATTATAATCTGTATCTTTTAGGGTTATTATCTCCATACTGCTATTATTCTAAGAGTAAACCTAATTAATGTTTAAACATTTTATAGAAGCTACTTTCCATTGAATGTTTTTCTACGAAGTGCAGTAGCCATTAACTTAAAAGTAAATAATATAAAACTACAAGTACTGTACCAATAATTAAATATTGAACAAGTGCTCCACCAATTATAGGCATACGTTTCATTCCAGAACGTAAGCTACAGTTTAGGTTTGATATTGAAGTCTGGTAGCAATATGAATACTTTCTGTATTTGTTGTGGTTGTACAAGAAAATTAAGAAGTGTTTTTAAGTTTATGTAACACAAATGGAATCTTTTAATATCTACATAAATTCATGGTTTCAGGTGTTCAAACAATAAATATCTGCTGAATGCTGTAGTCTACATGCCACTTGTTTAGTTATCACAGCCAATGAACTGTAGGCTTAGTGTTTGGCTATAGCAATATGAAACATAGATAGTAGCATGCTGTATTGTTTATGAATCATTTCCGCACACAGACGATCCTTGGGTACTGAGTCTCGTCAGTGTACAGCGCCGACTGAAAATAACTTTCCCGTTATATGTATAAACAATTGTGGATGACGGGTCAGAATTAATCAAAGTCGTGGACAGATGCAAAAACATGGTACGTGTGTTTATTTCACCACACAATTGAAATGTTTTTGAAGTTCTACGTACCGTNTGGACAGATGCAAAAACATGGTACGTGTGTTTATTTCACCACACAATTGAAATGTTTTTGAAGTTCTACGTACCGTAACAAGGAAACCATGAGAGGTAATGGTTTAAGAGAGGCATATAAATAAACTTTGGTGTTTCTTTTTCATTTCATACGCATATCACCCATCTACTTTTTAAAAGAAAATTTCTCTCTTGCTACTTTTTTCCTATGCATGTAATAATTAAAACAGACCATTGTTTTACAATGATTACGTTGAAAGTATATTCGGTAAAGAAAAGATTATGATTGCATCATGGTTAGAAAATATGAGGTATTTGCCCGTAAAATTTTGAAGTTATTGGAGTTAATAGTTTTCAAGTGATAACAAGTTTATTTTAAACATTTTTCGGCTGTGCGAGGCGAGCTCGCAGTGTTGTTGAGTTTCCTGCCACCGTGCAGAAGCTGAGGGAGCCCGGAGGAGGCGCAGATCAGGGTGAGATTCCAGTGTTTCTTTGGGGACCAACTGGAGGACCAGCAGCCGTATTCAGCCGCAATAGAGCACCGAGGCAGTGCGCGCGAGGCTAAAAACATTGAAGTAATTATCTCTGGCAGCAAAATGAGCTATAACCGTATAGCATTGTCAAAGAAAAACTGCATCAATTTTGAGTCTCTAATACTTCATATTTGAAACTTTTATTGATTGAAATATTCAGCAAAATGTATGAACATTTGGCGAGTGCTAGAGCCAGAGAGCACGGCCTCGCACCGCCACTGGCCGTACCCATGCTCCCTAATTGTTCTGCAACCTCGGTCCAATCAACTGCCAGTTATGTGCAACAAGCACATGCACGTATAGACATGCTTCCAGTCATGAGCTGGGGCTACTAAGTCCCAGTGTACATCCACCGCACGAGGCCAAAACATGCATATTAGTGTGACTGAGAGATTAAATTTCTCGCTTAGGTAAGAAACTTGAAATGACTACATGACTGTCAGTATGTGGAGTCATCTTAAGATAGGGCTCGGCACAGCCACACACTAGTAAGTAAACCTGCAATACTGGCATCACAGTGAAGAAACATGCACATCGAATATGGGAGTATGCAAACTATCATTGAGGTGGCTGAAAAACTGCAAATAAGCAGTTATTTATGTCAAAATTTGTGATACTTGCTAATCCAGCAATAAGCATAATCAGCTATATAAATTATTGTTGCAATTGAAATTGTATTTACAAATTAGTGTTTTGGGTTAGCCACAGAGATAAGTATGTGCTACAAGCACTAAGGGTATCGAGAAAAGAATAATGAAAAAAACATGTACTAAGTTTTGGGGTTTTAATAACGGTTTACTGGTCATTCATTTCGTTACATGTGTAATAATATTGTCTGTGTTACTGCTGCTGTGTGTGTCAATCCTAGATGCATCTCGGTGACTATTCAATTCCAACTCGGCCTGAAGAAGAGATTTCCATATACAACGAATTTTCTTCTTTTGTCTGGGTTGTTACTTAGCTATCGTCTTCCACAGCATCTAACTGTTGGCCACATCTGCATGGAATATATGCCTCTCCACTGTTCATCCTTCACCTAGTCGTTTACTCTGTTGTCCACACTTCCCTTTATGCCTCTCCTTCGGTCTTCATCTCTTTCCTACCTTCCTATTTCTCATTTCAGCATCTTCGTCGTAACTTGCATTTCTCCTTCCTCGTTACTGTACGTGTCCGCTATATTCTGTCTTGGATGGACTCGCACTCTTAATCTCTCTTGCGTGTCTTCATTTTTCAACCTGTCCATTCTTGTAACTTGAAACATACTTTCAGAAACTTAATTTCACACACCTGCATTCTGCTGGTTCTGTGTGCATGAGCAGCTTTCCGGAACTTGGTATCGACTGCTCGTGGCGACTGTTTTCAGATGGTGTTGCCTTTGCACGAAGTACGGGCAACATTCAAATGTTTCTTTGGTCCTGGATCTGTTGGGCCTAGTCATGTTCATGTTCTTAACTTGCCCACACTGGCAGTAAAGTGCGACACAGTTTCGTCAACTTGGTAAGACCGAGCACCAATAAAGGGGTAGTGAGACCTTGTGCTCTCACTATGTGGTGCGTAATCACGGGCAGTTGCTCGACAGATTTGCTGTGGATGTTACCAGCATCGCCGAGAAGCAGGCGACACCACAGGTGAACATTCCACGACTCTGAAGATCTCATGATGGATTAAGAGTACTATGGCCACCTACCAGGCATTTCCACACATCACAGGTTCTTCCTGCGAGCCTTGTATCCGCCGCCTTTGATCGTGGTTTCCAAGGAAGTGCACTCACTCTGCTGCATTTCAGTTCCGTAGAACGTAATGCTGCATCTGACATTTCGTCTGTTGCCAAGAATCACTGTGGCTGACTAAAAAGTTTTTGTGTCGGGTTTTTTGAAATGGAAAATTATAATCCAATGTGTTATTGGACAATATGGAAAAGATGTATGTAGTCGAAAAAATAGGAAAATGAAATCATAACATATAATGTACAAATTAAGGCAATTGCAAGGAGCACATGTTTACTACATTGTATAATGTAATGATAAATTTAGAGAATGTTTTTGATTATGTCAAGTTGTTTAAAGTAATTATCTCGCTAGGAAGATTTTACTGAACAAAAAAGTGCAATTGCCACATGCAGTAGGTCATTTACTTAGAATGGCCTGCATCCTTATATCTCTTGCTTTTAACTTTTTATACCAGTGGATATTGCCAGATTAGATATTCCAGCCTTTTCATGTGCAAATTTTGCTGCAACAATAAATGAAAAATGTGACAAAATTACTTAAGGTATTTTTCCAATATAGGTTATGTTTGTGTAACCAGCTGGGCAATTGCGCTGAATAGTAAAATGGTAGACATCTGAGCGTAGTGTATTCAATTGAGCACATGCATCAAGGTGAGCAGAACTTTGGAGACAACAGCTGCCTGTACTGGGGCCTTATGCTCAAAATTGTTAGGCTTCCTCAGACCATTCGAGTAGAGCAGTGAATCCGCATACGGCTTCATGTGAGCAAGATTTGCTATGTTGGAGCGAAAACCTGTCGCATTAGTTTTGACCATTCAATTTGGGCCAGCGTGGTCGCATGCTAGTTCCAACATGGCAAGCGTCCATGTTTTGCGCTCTCCATCTTGATGTTTTAATGTACGATTCCAACGATTATTTGGTGATAAATGGAACAAAATGTACGTCGTACAACATAACTTTCATATCAAAATCATGTTTCTGTAATGAAATGTGTTAATATCCATTAGTATGGTTAGCACTGCGGCTTATGAGCAGAAGGCTTGATGGCTCGAGTTTGCTCTAAGTAACGAATTATTTTTATTTATACATCTTCATTATTTCAGTTATATTGTCAAAAAATGTTTCTTGGTGATATTTAGGCTTAATATTTAATCATAAACGAGAGATAAAATTATAAACAAAACTATTACAGTGACTGCTGAAAGTTATTCGCTATAAGTGTAATGTCTTAAGATTTTTGTTCTTAAGGGTATTTATTACATATAGTGTTTATTCTTAGCAAATGTAATATGATAATTATTGTAATCTTAGCCTCCTGTACACTCTTCTGAGGATTGAAAATTCTGCTTTTATTAATAGCAAATGCTGGATGAAAGCGAATGGTGTGAAATAGTTTCGTTTGTGCGAGAAAATGGTCACTTCTAAAATATTTCAATATTAGAGCTTGCAATGCGACAATGTCACACGCGATTTGTACATAATACTCTTTCTGTTGAAAATCATAAATGTTGTTCTATCAGAAATAAAAAATACTAGACAATATTTAAATAATTTTGCAACAATGGGACTCTTTTTGAAAACAAGCTAGTCTAATTTAAAATTGAAATAATAAATAAAATTAAAATGTGAGAACACTACTTCTTAATTCGTAAATCTTGTACAAAAGTACGGCGAATTCAATCTGCGTCGGGATGACTGATCTGAAGAGCAAGTCATAGTTCCACACGTTATTAAACTTCGACATGATTACGATACATTTGCTATTATGGACATGTGACAATATTTTTTGTAAGATTATCCCTGTTTATAAATACCCACCATTGTTCGTCAAAGACAAGTTCTCAAGTAGGACATACAGCAAACTTATAAATCTGTGAAATTCAGCAATATAATAATCACTATGCATATAGTGACTTTAAGTGGAGCCATTGTAACTATTCAAAGTTTACAGTAATAGTAAGTTAAATCACTGTAAATATTGGAATTTTAGTGGAAAACTTTACGTTTGTGTACTGAATGCATATCAACAAATTTGAGGGATTAGTGACTAATAAAAACAAAGGTACACAAAATGTTTTTCCAAATGTGGTGATATTTACATATTTTTTGGAAGAAATGCAAAATTGAGGCTGAAATATTTTCACTTTCACTGAATTAAATTGAAAACATCTGCACAGGCTTGAGCAATAACCATAATTTTTTTAATAATCTAACCAAAAAAATTATGTGAAACCAGATAAATTTATTGAATTAAATAAATCAATATATGCGTAATCAAAATTTATGTTAAGAACACAGAATAAGAATTTAATGGGACGAATACTAGGATTGCAATAGTGCGACATAACAAAAATGAAAATTTGAGTCAGACAAAAATACCAAGTACATAAAGTAAAAGTGGCAATAAATGTGTGTCAGCACAGAAAAATAGTGTGAAAGTTAATTGAAAATCTGGGAAGAGAAAAGTACAGCATATTCAGATTGATTAATATTATGCATATAAGCTAACTAATATAACCAAGACATTATAATGAAGCAGAGAGGATGAGATACAATTTTTAATATTTCAGACTAAGTAGTGTAAGTTATTTATTTTTGGGATTGTGTCAACATAAATGAATAAATTAATGTATGTTTAAATTCCACAAATTCTCTATCTTCCTCTACTTACACTTTACAATTAATAAATTTAACCACAAAGAAATTCATAATGCACTTGATAAATAAAAATGCTCTTGTATTATTTACAAGATGTTTAATGTATTTTCTTTGCTTTCCGACAGTGTGTTTGAAGCTGCTGAGCAACATTGCCCTGTGAGTTATGAGAGAGTAGGCTCCCGGTCTCTCGACACCAAGGCCATTCAGTGGCGTATAAGGGTTCGGCTGCAACATTGCAGTATGATTTACAGCGTGCAGTCGCATGCGAGATAGACAAGTAACTCTGTTCCAACCACTCTGCTTCCATTCCGAGTGATCAAGTCGCACAGAAGCAGACCCTAACTGTTCCAGCCTACCAAAACAGTATCCTGCTCCGCAAAACACCACTCGACTAGATACTTGCATGCGACTGAGAAGTCCAGTATAGAAAAAAATCAACTCAAACGACAATTTCATATTTTAATGCATTCTTAAGCAAAAATGCTAATATTTGATAACTTGGTATTTTGTGAAACAGGGAACACTCCTATTTCAAATGGTATACAGGATGATTCTAAAATCATGGGACAAACATTGAGGGGTAGTAGAACTCACTAAAACAAACAATTATTGTATAGGAATATACGGACGGAAGTGACCCGCTGAGGCACAAACACAAAAATAACACATGAAATGCAACACAGTGTTTATATACAACGTCGCCGCTAAATGCCTTTTTACAGCAATGTTTATAATACTTGCTCAAAATTGCTACCACAGACAGTAATGCAAGCTTGGTAGCGTCGGTGGAGTGATGCTGATGCAGCAGGTCACTGGCGCACCGTTTGACTGCCCTCAACTATCGCCACCATTGTCAGCCAATCACGCCATATGTAGAGGTCGCCAAGCATGCGTGACTGTTGGTGGGTGCATTTACAGCAATTGTTTTAACATTTTCTGTACGGAATAACTCGTTAAGTATGCTGCTAATGAACATTTTATGTTTCCGTTAATGTGTTATGTTTTTGTGTTTGTGCCTCAACGCGTCACTTCTGCCCATATATTCCTATACAATAATTGTTTGTTTTAGTGAGCTCTACCACCTCTCAATGTTTGTCCCATGATTTTAGAATCACCTTGTATATTATTTTCTTGTCCCCCCCTCCGCTCCATTTAATATCTGTGATATCACTTCTTGAAACTAAAACCATTATTGGACACGCCAACGCGAGTACAACATGCACCCTGTTATACAAAAGGGAAGGAAATAATACAAAATACTGAATCACAAATTTAATTTAAAATAGCAATTTTGATTTTATAATTTAGTGGTTTTCTTTTTATTAACTTCTACACCTCGCACAAAATGTATGACTTCTTCCCTCTAACATAGAATATTGACGTACTGTAATGTGATTCGATACAGAACTCCTGGTGTCATTTTACATCTGAACCCCAAAGATTTAAAAACTATACAGTTTTTACTTTACTAGTTTTGTACGAGATGCTCTTATTACATTTTTACTTATGTTTTTAGTCGATTTTGATACTTTTAATCATACTTTGTTGTGTCGTAGTTGGGTGTGAGTGCATTGTGCACCCGTTAAGGTGGTTGCACAGCTGCGAGTGAAGATATTTGGGCGGCTCTTAACATTGAGGTCTTGAGAGTTGATGAGGGTAAAATGAGGTGACTATGGAGCAGCGCCGGAATGCAAGGGTGGGGGAAACGGGAGACCAGCGTCATCTTCTAGCACAATTCAGACATACAAAAATCTGGGGGCAACCCCACCGGGAATCGAACCTGGTTCGCCTTGGTGTGAGGTGAGTAGTCTAACCACTACGTCACCGCGGCCCTTGCACAGTTGTAACCTGAGGCTTGTTGAAAGGTTGGTAGGCCTGAATGTGTCGTCTTGGGTAAAGGCACAGACATTTCAGCCATGTCCGTCTATCTCGAGCACCAGAGGTGGTTGTAGCCACAGGTTAGTTTGTGAGTACTTAATACTAATTTTTATTTCCTCCTACCACCTGTGAAATTAACATTCCAATGGACCCAATCACTTTCTCCATGCAATGGTCAAAAATACTGAAATTCATAGGAATATGATATAAATATGTCAATGCGTATAAGAAAAATGCAAAGTAAATTAAATTAATTATCCTTAAATTTAAACATATCAAACTGCTTTTTCTACATCCTGTTGCCATACCGGAAGCAAGTCAGCATGCACGAAAAGAGCTGGGAATTTTTTTCAAGGAATGATATGCGTGAAGGCTTATCAGGGGATGGCTTACAAATTAACTTAACCCTTTATAAGGCAGAGGAAACAATATTCCCATCAGTGCATTGTGTTGCTACCTATTTAAATCGAAACAAACCAGCAAGAAATTAAGAAAGTACCTGATGTTATTATCGCGTAGGGATGTATACACACGTCTACAGTGGAAAAGAAGAACATGTTTATTGAGTGAAAGGTGTGTGCTATTCAATGGAAGGATAACAGGCAAGTAAACATACTGTCATCTGCACACAATCCAAGATCTGTTGAAGTGAGGCGCACAGAGAGTGATGGTACAAGCACATTAGTCAAATGCTCAAAAGCTGTACGGGATTACACAAATTTTTTTAATGCGAGGTATTGATCGCTTTGATAAAATACGTGTCATATACAGTTTCACGTCATTCAAGAAAGCGATGGCATAGAATTCATTCATTTTGTACTCGCTGTCTAATAACACATGTCCAAAGTCTCGCAAACATTTTGATTATCACAAAGCTGTTGCAAAATACTTGATTGGTAATTTCTCTTCCAGAAAACGAGAAGGTCCAATCTGTGCCAACTATCTGAACAAACATTACCAAAAGAATGGCAAGCCACTTGGAGTTCCACCAGAACTAAGGTTTACAAATGTAGTGGAACTCCTTTTGTTCAGGAGATGCAAGCGATGTTCTTCAAGTTAACGTGAAAAAAGAATGAGAGTTGGCTGCAGTCTGTGCAGTGTACCTCTTTGTAGTGTCCCTTTCTTCAGATTGTTTCACATTAAGTGAACATTGTTGCTGTAATATAAAATAAAATTTGCTTATTGCAATTTTTTTGTAGGCCATGGGAACATTTTTCCCACTTGTCAAATGTAGAAGCAGACCATGGGAAATATTTTCCCATGCTATTTTGAAAAAAGTGATTTAAAATTTTTATGTTTAATGGTTTTATGTACGACATAAGTACCACTGTATTACAAATTTTGTATTCCAATTGCATAAATAAAACTTCTAATAGTATTGCCTTATAAAGGCTTAAACCAACACCCATGCCTTACCTAGGATTTGAACCCAGAACCTCCGGTATCACAGACCACCACGGGAGGTCAGATCACTCAGTATCGGCGAGGTTCCAGCCTTGAGCCCCTTTCCCCCTGGAAGTGCCTTGTGAAGTGTGCGTGGCAGATCATCAACCTCAGGGTATTTGCCTTGCCTGAAGACATCGGAGTTGGCACCGATCTTTACAGTGTGCAGTGCCAGACACACAGCTGCTTCACGTGTGACGTGCAAGAGCGTGAACACACTGGCTGGTACAGGGTGACGTGTCTGTTAAAATATCCAGGTGTGTGTTAGCTACAAAAACTCTCATCAGCAACTTCGAAGGTTTATCCCCCCTTGAAGATCAGGGCCACGAGGAGGTGTGAGATAATTTGCGAGGGTATCAGGCCCGGGAACCCCAAGGTTCAGGGTGCACCAGTTTTCCCCGGCCGGTCAGTGGTCAGTATTGTTACAACACGTGTGTCCTCTTTTAGTGACATAACTGACCCTACGGAGGGGGGTGGTGGGTGGTTGGTATAGAATACCCCCAGTAGAGATAGGAATTGTGGGTCGTCCACGGGAAATTTTTTTAAAATTTAACCTCTAAATGACACATTTTAAGCCATTTCCAGGTGAATTAAGTATCACTTATTAAGGAAAGTATTTGCATAAGAGCCGATGTAACTTTTTCCCGCCAGTAGTGAGCAGTGAGAGCCGCTGAATATGCCCACTGACACCAGTCTCGTTAAGTGCTCACCCCCACGTAGTTACACCACTGTTCTGTTCTGACAGAGAGAGAGCAGAGTGCTGTGCTTTCTCCAGTCCAAGTACCGCGCGAAGTCCATCCAGTACGCCACTTCACTTTTTCTTTGCAATTTCTCGCTCAGTAACTACTCCGGTGTTACACTTTCCATTCTTGAACTTCCCCGTTGGCGAAGGTGCCCGGCTGTTTTTCTCCTCTCTTCGGCCTGGGAGAGGTTGAGGGGGAGGGGCTGCGAGGCCGTGTTCACGACTGGATTACTTTTTGTTACGAACTGCCTGGGTTTTGCTTTCATAAGCGGAGCTCAACTACCGGCGGCCTTTCCCCGCGACTTCCGGTGGCCGGTGACGGCGGGCAAAAACACGATCAGCGCGAAGTTGTTGCCGCCCCTCTCACTTGGCGACGCGAAGCCGTGTCGTGCCCAGACAGCTCCAGGCGTGTAGGCAAAACCAACACGCCCTACAGGGAATTGCATACTAACTGTCGCCTGAAACAAACGGGCAGCTTGTGTACGGTAAGCTTGTTAATGTGTGCTACTCGCTGTTCGCAGTAAGCGTTAAAGACGTCCGCCAGCATTGTCTGTGCAGCGGGCATAGCAGAACACCATACACGCATGTGTGGCCCAAGTGCTAGGCTCTGTATCGCTGCAGCCCAAGTTTTGTATGCGTTTTATTATACACGGAAACGGCGGGTCCCAGGCAGTTGCTACAAGAGGGCCGTTTTAGTTAATTATGTCCTCAATAAACCAGCATCAAACGTTCATTATTCCTGACGGTAAAAAAAAAGCTGCCTGCAAAACGATTGTGGCCACCCTTGTTATTTTCATTACGAAGGGAGGTATTAATGAGAAATTTTCTCTTAGGTTGAGGATTTAGATACCTTAAGATAATGTTCGGAGAATTTTAGTTTCCTATATTCAGCAGAAATACATTTTAAAAAGTTTTTTTTCCCAAGGGTTTATTCTATTTCCCTTAATATTCAATTCAGGTATAAAGCGTTCTGTATATTTCCCACTTGATTTTGCATTAGGAATCACCTTACGAAGTTTGTCGGTCGGATTACACCTTACCATATATATATAGAACTCCGCCTGCATATTCCTAATAAAACATTACGTCGAAAACACATATGCGACATATGGTCTGTGGTACTTTGTAAGGGTGAAACGCGCACTTGAAGGTGGAGCTGAAACACGTGTTTTTGTAAATTTTGCAAATAGTATTTGAAATGAACAAATGGCATCCAGGACATGGTGTAGTTAAACGAATATCGTCAACCGCAGCAAAACCGATTGCTGCCATCAAATTATGCCATAGAGAAATTAAGTGTTACAACCCCGTTGTCGCGTAAAATGTGACGCAGAAGCCTAACCTGGTTTCCAAACTAGCACGTTAAAAGGTCCTCTTGAGTTATTGGGCCAAACCGCGCCGTTTGCGGCGGAGTCACGCGTGCAGATCACGACGACTGCGTTACTGCACCTGGCGCGCACGCATCACACACTGCGATCGTGCGTGGCGTGACATAACACGTGTTGCTGATCTACAGATATAGTGAACAGGCATGGTTTGTGTGACAATAACGTAGGCTTTATTCGTAATCTACAAATTGCCACAATGTCGCTATAATAATGTGTTCGAATATCACACCCCATTCCTTAGTGCAGGCATAACATAGTCAGGTCCCGGGCGTGTTGGCGTGTGCGCGTTCGGACAATGGAACCCACACTGACAAAGTTAGTATGGTTGGTAGGGTACCTACGCCGATGGAAGATGCCTTCACACAATCGTAGGTGAACACACGTGAACCTTTGATAAGTACTGTACGTCTAATTACGCAACACATCGGTAGACGCTATTGGTCCTTGTAGGAGTTGTTCAAAGTGCCGGACATCAACTTCAACGCACAGTGTCGCTGCAGGATTTTCTGACCCCCCCCCCCAAGTACCCCTGGCATATGCCGGACGGTATCCAATGCATTACCGATTCTCGCCAGCAGGTCACATTCATCGTCGACGGGCTTGCCGTACACTAATGATTCAACATGTCCCCAAACAAAAACAAGGCATCACGCTAGGCGANTGCCGTACACTAATGATTCAACATGTCCCCAAACAAAAACAAGGCATCACGCTAGGCGAACGTGCGGGCAAGGCAATGGGTCCGCCTCGACCAATATACGCTCGCACATCCTGGACAAATGTGAGGGCGCCGTCATGCTGAAACCACAACTGCATTCGCACATCAAGTGGAATATTCTCCAGGAGCTGCGGTAGTGTGTACTCGGCGAACCTAGGGCGAACAGCAGCATTGTGGAGGTAGCAGGAATGACTCAATGAGATGGTCGTGCACAATAAACGCCCACGTGTTCAAAGGAAACTGCTGCTGTAGGCTTCGTATGCGGGTACTGTGTGGTTTACCTTCCGCCCACTGTCCCTGGTATTAAGATCATCGTCGCGTGTAAAGCACGCCTCGTCCGCCCACAGTACGGAGATAGAAACATTTGTGTATTTCGCTCTGTTGTAGGTACCATCGAGTGAATTGTAGCCTACGAGGATGATCGTCCGGACGCATTTGTTGCTTTCGAAGAACCTGCAATACGGTACCTCTGCTGGCATCCATTGCGTGGGATTGACTTCTCGCCGACAACGAGGTCATTATAGACGGAGCAAGTTGCTCAGAGAAGCAGGAACGAGAAAGGAATCCGCTATGGCCTTTACAAAGGAACCATCCCAGCATTCGCCTCCCTATACAAAAGGTCACGAGTAAACGGTGAATTTNCGAACCCCAGCCCTCCCGAATGCGAGTCCGGAAGTTAACCGCTGCGCCACGCCGCGTCACTGGGCGACAGAACTGTTCCTTCACACCCTCTGAACCCAATTTTATAAAAATAACCCCACGTATGACGTGTTTGGTTGTTTACTAAGTATGGCGTGTTTCATAAGCGTTTTATACTTCTGCTAACATTAAAGTACGGTACCTTATGTTTGGTTACGTTTAACTTATACTTATATTATATCTAAAAATTATAACATTTCCTTTGTGACTAATATGAATTAAAAACGGGGAGAAAATAGCCGTGTTGGTAATGCCTAGTAAGAAATAGTTCTTATGCAAAATTGTATTATACGGAGTGCGCACGAATGCGGTACGCTGTCCTCTGGTGTAATTTTATAGACTTAATCAAGTTTTGTTTGCATGAGGCGGACGAATATCGTGGAAGTAGAACTTTATCAGGGCTTAAGAAAAGTTGGAAGTAACAACGAATGAACTACATCTGCTTCGTACCGCGGACAGTCGAGATCTTGTTGCCAACAGGAGCGAGGCGAGTCGGGAAGTTTGGGCGGTTCTTAACATCGAGGTCTTGAGCGCGAATGAGGGTGAAGCGAGGTGAGTATGGAGCAGCGCCGGTGTGCAAGGGCGGGGGAAACCCGCCGACCAGCGGCGTCGCCCGGCACGATTCCCATGTGCGGAGATCCGGGAGCGACCCCGCCGGGAATCGATCACGGTTCGCTTTGGTGGGAGGCGAGCATTCTAGACGCTGCGCCACTGCGGCCCCACCAGCGACGACAATGTTTAATTTGCATACCAACGGCGGAAGAATACAACGTATGCATACGAGTAGATCTTAAGGAAGGCTTCCAAAAGTGCTCAGCTTACCGCGAACAGCGTTTAATGAAATAACGGCGCGGTGTGGCTGTATTTCACTGGACCAGTAATCTGGACGACCGCTGTCATGATTCCCCACCGAAGCGTCATTCGTTCTCTTCGACACCTTCAGAATGGAATGTACGGTATGACGTCAGTTCATCGCTTGTCGAATGCAGCTCGGGGAACTGAAGAACAGTAGAGAAACGGCTTATGTTACGGAGAAGAGAAATTCGCCTTCAGCAGCCGTAGAACGTGTTCACAGATGCTAGCAAAACATTCTTATTTATTTACTATTTTAAATCTATTTATTTGGCGCAACCAGCAACTCGCCACGTGGCATTTTATACAATTACATGGTTCGCACGTTTTATTTAAAAAAAAAATCCGTTTTGATAGGCTACTGCTGCTAATATCATTTCTGTAACCGCCGCAAGAAAAAATTTCTTATCTGTTGCCAGCAGTCACTTGTAAAAATTAATAAACGCAGTAATAATTTAATAAACCTTATTTATGCTTTATCATAAGAAAAGTGTTACGTATTTTTAAATTGAATTTATGGTGAAAAATGTATATATTTAACAAGGATTGGATTGATCTCCCTTAACTTACCACTTCTAAATACTATCGAAAAACACGGTTTTTAAGTAGTTAGCGTGAAATTCTAAGCAAAAATACTGGTAGAGAGCAAATATTGTAGTGTGAAAATTTAGCACATTTATGAAATTGGTCGCTGAACAGTTTTGTTGGACCAAAGCTAGCGTAACCGCTACCTAGTATTTTGTTAGTGTTCACAGCGCCATAAACAATTTGCCATGCATGCAAACATAGATATGGAGAAAATACTTATTCTGGGACGTACATGGAGCAGGGATTGTTTCACTACTAACACGTAGATCGTGAACGCTGCCGGAAGTCAGCAGGGGTTCGCGTTCTCAAACTAACCGCCTAAACTACATTTCGGTGGTTCACTGATTCCGAACTTGCTATAAAAATCTGTTTTACACCGTGCCATTCCATTCAATTAGATAAACGGCCTACTAAATAATTTTTGAAGCACGATATAACATGCATTTAGAACTTACGTGCTTAACATTGACTTGTACAAATTTGTGTAAATGAAAAAAAAAAAATACCCCCAACAAGTGTTCCAGAAAACTAGGAGCTTACAGTCATAAAGTTCTTGGATTACCCTCCATACTTGTATGACCTGTGAACGGATTCGTTCGCTTGAGAAAAAATAGATTTGGGCGGCTCTTAACAGCGAGGTCTTCACGGCCGATGAGGGTGAAGTGAGGTGAGTATAGAGCAGCGCCGGAATGCAAGAGCGGGAGAAACAGGTGATCCCCGAGAAAACTCGCCAATCAGCGGCATCGTCCGACACGATTCGCACATGTGGACTAGTTGGAGGAAGAAGCTTGACTGGCGAATCGTCACTTGCAACGCCCGCAGGATTTATGAAGCCTGCTATTCTGTCCGTCACTTAACAAGAATGGGAAGGGTTTTATAACCACGCGTAAAATAGAGTAACACTACCGTAAAAATAATTCAATTCTTCCCCGTATAGTAAACAATATTTCCATTTAGAGTCGATAGCAGTGACCGTGACAATGGCTATAATAAGAATTCAGCAGTTGACAAAACATTTTCTTCAGAAGATGAGTTCAGGGCCGAGGAAGACTTGGCAGAGCCACTTTGAAATGGCGAGTAAAAGTTCTGACGCGAATACGTCTTCAAAATCAGACCGACACACGGGTTAGCAGAAC
This sequence comes from Clitarchus hookeri, assembly GCA_002778355.1. Lineage (NCBI taxonomy): Eukaryota > Metazoa > Arthropoda > Insecta > Phasmatodea > Phasmatidae > Clitarchus > Clitarchus hookeri. Next base: position 153,695 of record NQII01003552.1, read on the forward strand.
GAAAACGGCGATGTAACGCTTGCAGGGTTATCCATTCCGACACTACGACTTCGCGAATAAAAACACGATTGAAATAAATGTGTTGTGGATGGAGCGGGGATTGGACCGCGACGCAAGCATAGTCTCGAGTTGGCGCCGCACATGCGTGTGTGACGTGCGGGTGGGGGTCCGCGGCGACTGCCGGCAGTTCTGGGCGGACACCTCCGAGCAGCGTGTCGAGCGATCCAGGTGTGCTCGCGCACCTGTGTTGGCGCCGAACAAAGTATCTCACCTTGATATGTCTATTTAAGCCCTATAAACAAAGTTTCCATTTCGCTACGTTAGTTTCATTCCCACAGCCTAAATAAAACGCACGTGTAGTCTACTCACGTATAAAACACACACAGACGTGTCTTCTACACAGTCAGACCCCGATTTTTTTTACTTGACAGTAGTCTGTAACACTTTTACCTCTCGCTCTTTTAATTAGTACAGTCATTTGTGGTAAATTAGTGACAATCCAGAGTAACTTCGTACCACTTATTTTAATTTAAAATGAAGTATTCACATGACGTGATGTTAGGCATGTAGTAGACTGGACTGGGTGGTAGGGAGGGAGGTAGTGTCACCCTCTAGTACACTTCCTGCAGGGTCGGAGGACTCAGAGCTCGCTGTAGACCCCGCCACCTCTCTACTAGTTTCTCCTCTTCCAATAATAAAGAGCATGGTACCCACCTATCTTTCTCCTGTAGCATTTTCTCATAATGCATGTAACAATTTTTAATTCTTTCCTGTCGAAAAGGTTTTTACGGTGTCTGTGCCGGTTTTTCCCTTTCTCTTCTAGATTATAAGTACGTTAGGGAGGTTTTTCATTGCCAAACTCGGCCATGGGAAACCCAATCCCTCTTTGCCGCGATGCACGTCTCCTTGCATGTTTTTCCTTCCCTTGTAAGCGTAAGGGGTTAGCCCTGAGACGCAATAATCCCGTTCCTACCGCGGACTAATATATAACACTTAGTTTTAGAGTAGGTTAGAAAAGAAAACTCGCTGTAGAGAGCTGCAGCATGACCATGGCGCGTCTCCCACTGCTTACTATCGCCGTCGCCGCTACGGCTCTGCGATACTGCGATACATCGATCACGAAACAGTACTTATGAAATATACCAACTCCCATATGGTCCAACAGTTCAGATCAACATGTCGCATATAGCGATATTAGCAATTAACGATATGGGCGATATGAAATGTTGGCGATCTTTGCGATTTCATTATGACCGAAATTTGTGATGTCTATAGGCTGTAAGCGATATTTCCGTTATATCGTCGTCGGTTTTCAACACTCTGCGGGCGATATATCGTACCGATACCTATATGCTCAACATGTTTAGAAACTATATTGAAAAGTGGATGTCACACTGCTCTAATAGCCACTTTCACATCGGCTCCTTTGCGAAATTGCCTTAAACGTATTTTTAGCACATTTCCGACTAAGCGAGAACCTTTGAGGACTTCCTCTCTGTCTGTTTCAGCCCACTATGTTTAAACCAAGTCAANACATTTCCGACTAAGCGAGAACCTTTGAGGACTTCCTCTCTGTCTGTTTCAGCCCACTATGTTTAAACCAAGTCAAAATATTTTACTTTTTAAAACGTGGTTGACATGCGGCCCTCATGAAGTATGATCTCAGCGTCGTATTTTAAAAGTATGCTGGATAATAACACGGCTCTTCGTGTATTTGTTCAGCGGAGAGTCAAATACGTCGTAATGAACTTACAATGACTCTGTATAAAAGTGATGCTCGACGTTTCTACATTTGCAGCCTGAAATACGACAGGTTTTTCCATGCTATGAACAAATTAACAACGTCCGTTTAAGTTTAGTAAGTTTACCGGAGACACTGCTTACACGGAAACGATACACAGAGATCAAACACGCATGTAATGTATCTTGTAAGGAAATGTCCTTGCTTCCGGCAGCAAGTGTTCAGTAGCACTGGCATGAGCGGAGCCGCAGATTACAACCACCCCCTGACAATACATTCCGTAAATGGAAATATATCTGTACAAAGAAATTGTAGCGGAGAGCGAGGGTGTGGGCGCCAGGGAAGGTGAGATGAGGATGGGGCACAAGGGGAATGCAAGGCCGGGGGAAACGGGAGTGCCTCGAGGAAACCGCGCCGGTCACTGGCAACATCAACCACGTTTCTCACATTTGAAAATCCTGTATCGCTGCGCATCCCCCCTTCCCCTCCATCAACAGAAGGTTGGTAGCTCCCACCCTCTGGTTACTAATAAAACCAGCCTGGTCAACACAGGAAGGAATGCCCTCTCGACCTATCTTTCTCTTCTAGTGTTTCACTCACACTTTAAATAAAGGTTATCCTTCCTCACCCTCTGTTCGAGAAGATACCTTTTTTATACTTCATAAATTGCATGCTATTTTCCTACTATTTTCTGTCGAAGGTTTTTAACGGTGCCGTGTTTGTCCAGTCCCAGTAAGGCCATGAGTGTGTGTTCTTGTAGTTATGTACCCTGCATGCCTGGGCGTATGGGGCTCAGCCCTGAGACGCTTTCAGGCTCCATCCGTACCTAGGACCTCCGACTCTCCTCGTAGTTTTAAGGTACGCTATAAAAAAATTGAAGAGGCTGACTTCTCAATGCCTATTTTAAGGCNTCCGACTCTCCTCGTAGTTTTAAGGTACGCTATAAAAAAATTGAAGAGGCTGACTTCTCAATGCCTATTTTAAGGCTAAACTGTAGATCTGGGGCGCATATGCCATCATGTTTAATCGCGGTGATCACCTGAAGTTTGAAACACAAAAGGCTCACTCACATCATCGCCTGAATTGACTGCACAGTACGACAACGTTGAAACTAGCGAGGAAACACGCGTGTGCGATTCTTCACAGAGGCGCTCTCGCTGAGGCAAGCCAGCGATGAAAACCGAAGAGAGAGAAATAGGTCATCGAGGCGGCGATATTGCCACACCCGCTTCAGAAAAACACCAACAAAAGTCAGAATGTTGAATGCACAAGATAGGAAGCCATTTTTTGATTGAAGATGGCAAACATATAGTGATGAATACGATGAAATATGCGGCGAACGTCTAGCCAAACAATAAACTAAGCGACCGGGAAACTAAAGTTAGGTCACAATAAGATGTTAGGTATTATTTTCGTGGAGGAATGAATGGACAGCCTCGCATATTCATGAGGTTCTTCGAAGAACGAGAGGGGCCGCGGTGGTGCAGTGCTTTCAACTACTCGCATCCCGACGAGAATCGGGTTCGATTCCCGGCGAAGTCGCCCCCGGATTTTCGCATGTGGAAATCGTGTCGGACGATGCCGCTGGTCGGTGGGTTTTCTCGGGGATCTCCAGTTTCCCGCGTCCTTTCATTCCGGTGCTGCTCCATACTCACCTCGCTTCACCCTCATCGGCTCTCAAGACCTCGATGCTAAGAAGTGCCCAAATCTCTTCACTCTTCACTTCCTCTATTCATTTATCTATCCATTTGGGCATAGCTGACTTGATATATTTAAAACTGCAATGCAAAATTAGAGGGTGCTTCGTCATGCATGTGTTATGCAAGATTGCTAAGGCTGATACTTGTGGGACTTCTTTTGGAAAATATTTATAGTAAAAATTGACAGACAGATGCATTTCTTTCTCATTGTTCTAGGCAAATGAAAGGGTCCAGCTGATCTTTCACCAATATTTTCCTCCAGACTAAATTAGGATTTTCTTCACCCCATGCATGAGTAGTGTGGAAGTTCCGCCCTCAGTTCGGGGTAAATGTTTCTTCATCTGGAATTATCTTGGCGGAGGGCAGTTCTGGCCCTGAACACGTGTGTAAGAATCATGTATAAAACACTTCCCTGGGTGGAAAGTTAGTTTCACCAAGACCTTGCACTTTCTGAATTGGCATGGCTAAAGGAATTGGCCTTGTGGGGTTTTCCACACCGTCATGTGACTCACATTCTCAGCAACATCCGTAGATATCCGCAGCGCGGAAAAAAAATTCGCTTTCCAACCCACGGGTTACACTCCTCGCATGCACACTGAAGGCGCGGTAAGCCTCCGCCAGATAAGCAGACCAGAAACGTTGGGAGTTTTTGAACCAATCATTTTTCAACCTCCTGTTTTCTGTTTTGCGAATAGCCTTGCTGTCAACAGTCAGAAATGTTAGCTATGCAAAATGGTGTCATTCGTGCGTCAAGTGTCATTGGAACCATCTAATGCGCAAGAGTGTATGAGTGAGCGAAGAGTTTTGGACGGCTCTTAACAACGAGGTCTTGAGAGCCGATGAGGGTGACTGAGGCGAGTATGGAATGAAAGGGTGGGGGAAACGGGAGATCGCCTAGTAAACCCACCGACCAGCGGTATCGTCCGACACGATTCCCACATGCGAAAATCCGATTGAGCCCGGTTCGCCTTGGCGGGAGGCGAGTAGACTAACCGCTGAGCCACTGCGGCCCCTAATGCACAAGGTGTTGGTCAATATGCAGGATGGAACTGGATTCCACCGAAAAACTACGGCAGGTGATTCCTCATCATAAAATAGGTCTAATATATACACTACATATAGCCTAAGTCTATTCAGAAGGGGTGAAAACCGCCCTTAAAAGTGTAGTTGAAGCATATGTTTTTTGCTAGTAACACAGCCAGAATGAACGATAAATGTCTGAGTTTCTGAATACTACATTATTAAACGACGAAGAACAAAGCCCAAGAATATGGGTTCCAATATCAACCCCCATCCATAAAAAGTGAGGGGTTGGCAGCACATTTGTGGATATGAAAATGTAACTGTATCACTTTGTTTGTTGTTTCCTGTGGATTTGTAATCTACCGCACATGGTAAACAAATATTCCGTCTTATGTATTGAAACTAAATACCGCCTCCCTCTCTTAAGTGTTAAATTCAGATTTTCTTTTTGAGCGAATTTTTTTTAAAATTAGTTTCAAGAGATATTTAGGCTGTTTTAAGAACGGTAACGCTGTCTGCAAATACAACAGCAGACGATACCACAACAGTTCTGTGTTTCACAATATTTGGATGACACTGTCATATTTCTACTCCTATATTAACAGTCGTGGTATATCATGGGAGCAGAAACTTGGGGCTTATAACCATGTATTTTTTCTCCAGTGTAATATAAGAATCTCCAGCAAGCAGCATCCCGTCTGCTGGAGCCACGGGCTGAGACCTCGTTCCAGTTGGCACTTTTTGTCGACAAATGGTCGAGTGATCCGATTTCGTCGACAAAACCGATGATGCATTTTTGTAATCTGTGTTTTGCATTTGGTCAACTACGAAGATGACAACATACAAAATCACAGATATAGCTTATTCGCAATTTCTTTGCACTTTTTGAATCAAACATTTGAAGTGTGACGTGTTTGGTTTTTTCCTGATTATGTTTTGCATCACAAGTTTTTTATACTAGTGTTAACATAAAACAACTTAAGAGTACCGTATTTTTGGTTACATGGATATTTCATTTATATTTTATCTATAAATCATAATATTTAATTTATAGCTAATATGAATAAAAACAGAGAAAAAAGTAGGTGAATTGGTAATGTCTAGTAAGAGATATTTCCTATGCAAAATATTGTTACACTGAGTGTACATGAGCGTGGTGAGTTGTCCCTTTGGTGCAATTTTCTAGACACGGGTAAACTTTGTTTGCACGAGGCGGAGGAATATCCTGGATGTAGAACTTCAGCAGGACTTCAGAAAAGTTGGAAGTAACCGTGAATGGACTACAGTATGAGTTTTGCTTGTTTGAAATGTTTAAATACACATGCATGTGAGGTAATTGAAATAAACTAATGCTTTTCACTACGCACAGTAATTATTTTCGTAAAGGGAAGTTGCTGAAGTATTCTTGAAATAGGTATTTATATCATGCTACATTTTTGTTTGGTAGCAACTTCACGGCATAGTTAATTTGTTTTGTTGATTTTAAATTTCAAACTTTCTTCCAACAAATTTCGGGAATAACTACGGTATCTTAAGACTTGATGGAGTTTTAGTTTTGAAATGGTGAAACGACAGAGTGACAGTATCACGACATGCTGGACAGTTGAATGCCGTGACGTTCCGGCTGAAATTGTACCAAATGCTAAAAAACAGATTTCTAAAAACGAAACTGCAGGCGAGTGGTAATGGCGGCCTCGACATCGGCGTGGAGAAGGCGGTTGTGCAAGTCACGCGTGCGGCCTGGGCGAGCGAGTCTTTGTGCAAGTTAGCCGCCGCGGCGTGGTTGGCTGGTCAGGACCTGCGACTGGCCACGCAAGACGGGAGAGTGACGGGTGACCACGCTCCGACGACCACCCCCCACCCCGCCCACCGACCAAGTGCACATGTAACCGCCGCTCCACCTCGGCTGTCGGCGAGGTGACGTCACGCAGAGGGTCCGCACTCACTGACTACATCTACTCACTTTACTGTTGGTTAGAGACTATTCGCGGTCTCTTCGCACTTTTTGAAACAGGCAGACGAATCGTCAGCTAGATCACTCGGGTAAAAGAATTCGAATACTTTGACCACTGTTACAGATACCTTGAGAACTCCTAGGAATCAAATCCTTTGACATTTTTGAACTCGAACACACCAATCACCAGTTGTTTTAGTATTGCAGTGGAGGATGTTAATCTGCAGTAAGCTAGGGATCGTGGTATGCATCAGCGCAGGCGATCGGCCAGACGTAGGTGCGAAAATGGGAGACCTGTGACTTTCAACGAGGACTGGTCGTTGGATCTGGGTAGTAAGTAGCGAATACTGCCAGCGTGTTAGGTGTAACGAGAGTGATGGGCACACGCAACTCACGGCAAGACATCATCAGCAAAGAGTCAATCCACGACGATTGGGATCACCCAACATTGAAGAGGATTGTCACGAAGAACCATAGAGCTAACGCGGCACGTTGAAATCAGAAGTCACTCAGCATCTCCAACCATCTGTTTCTGCAATCGCAGTCCGACGCCAGCTGCACAAATCATGTTCGTTCTTGATAACCACCTGAATGTCCCGACTGACGTCCTAGCAGGCCACCTGGGTTGTAGCCGCCCCGTTGTACCCCGGGTCTGGACTTTCACACGCTACCACTTTCTTTATTATACATGTCGCAAGTAATAATTGTGGGAAATGGCTGCTGAGATTATTTTGTAACAGTAAAAGTAAATCAGTACAAATTTTACAACACGTTACTGTGGCATNTGGACTTTCACACGCTACCACTTTCTTTATTATACATGTCGCAAGTAATAATTTTGGGAAATGGCTGCTGAGATTATTTTGTAACAGTAAAAGTAAATCAGTAGAAATTTTACAACACGTTACTGTGGCATATATAAGTTAACGTTTTTTTTAAACCAAGGAAGTAGTGTCGACTTCATGTTTATTATAAACTATGGAGCAGCACAAATAATGTTGTATGATGGTGGGTGGGTTTTCTCGGGGTACTCGTGTTTCCCTCACCTCTTCATTCCATTCCCTGTTGTTCATCTCCTTGCACCCGTCATCGCTAGCAGCCCACGACTGTCAACCTCCTTCGTGCTCAAGTGAGCNCAAATGTTGTGTGGTGGTGGGTGGGTTTTCTCGGGGCACTCGTGTTTCCCTCACCTCTTCATTCCATTCCCTGTTGTTCATCTCCTTGCACCCGTCATCACTAGCAGCGCCCGACTGTCAACCTCCTTCGTGCTCAAGTGAGCGTCTGTAGTGACATGGCGGCCTACGCGCTGCTGTTCTCACGTTTGAGGCCGAGAGGCGCGGCAGCGATAAGGGCGACAATGGCACACACTTCTAAACCCCTATCACCACTACGCGCAAGTCTCTCAACTGGCGTGCAGTTTTCTCGTTGTGCTGCGTGCACTTGTCCACGGACGTAGAAGCAGTGGAGTTTGGATTCTCACTGGAGTCACCCCCACTGGAGTCACCCCCACTGGAGTCACCCCCACTGGAGTCACCCCCACTGGAATTACCACGAACCAGTAGAACCCCGAGTCATACCTATAACTACCGAAATTCCTTCTCTACTGTAACTTTCGTATCATCTATTAAAATAGCAATTGAGTTCAGTTCATATTATTACTTCTACTCCAATATCGAACATCTTTTAAGCTATGCATACATAATAAATTATTAATTACTTACTAGGGTTTTATGTAGCTGTAATAAAATTCCACGTGGTTTAACATAAAAAATATTTTGTGATAATATTGTATTGTATCCTAACAAAATAATTCAATTAATTAAAAACCAAGGCCTTCTTCGCTTTCTAATGAGCGTGGCACTGGAAAAATCTGCTTTCTATGCCCTTGCCTGTGACATTGTCATAACCATCTATCAAATATAATTAAATTATATTCTATACTCTAACAAAGTCACATTTTCAAATATTAATCTCAGACATAAGTTTATTGCAACAAATATATAAACCCAAGTTGTTGTCCAACTGTCAAGTGCTAAGTGCCAAACCGATTTCCTACATTTTTAAGGTATTTTATAATACTGTTTGGTTACGTCAAAAATTAAATTAATAAAAGCATAAAAAATTAATAATAACAAATAATTAAAAAAATTAATGACGGAAATATAGTAATTTATAATTTATATTTATTGGCACACAAATTTAACAATTTTGCTCAATTGTCATGTTTAGCTACAGTTCAAATTAATTGNCCTTGCCTGTGACATTGTCATAACCATCTATCAAATATAATTACATTTTCAAATATTAATCTCAGACATAAGTTTATTGCAACAAATATATAAACCCAAGTTGTTGTCCAACTGTCAAGTGCTAAGTGCCAAACTGATTCCCTACATTTTTAAGGTATTTTATAATACTGTTTGGTTACGTCAAAAATTAAATTAATAAAAGCATAAAAAATTAATAATAACAAATAATTTAAAAAATTAATGACGGAAATATAGTAATATATAATTTATATTTATTGGCACACAAATTTAACAATTTTGCTCAATTGTCATGTTTAGCTACAGTTCAAATTAATTGTTAATGGCATTAAAATAAGATGAAGAAATTTCATTGACTTTCTTATAGTGGTTCGGCCATAATTTTATTTTAAGTTTTACAATAAAATTTAAATCCAAAATAGCTCGAAGTTGAAATCTAATCGCACGCGAACAAAATGCCACACTTCCAAGAAATTTCTTCGTGGCGTTCCTAAAACTTCTAAAAACAGTTTAGCTGAAATCAAACATTGTGCACACATATTTTTTATTAAATTAAATTTTAAGGTTAAAATGCTGATAATTCTACTAAAAAAAAGTATGCGAGAGTTTTTTTAAAGCTGATTTGGCATGTTTATTGAATAGTTATTGGTATTGTATCGCAAAACCACAAAATATCTTCAAAACGCAGAAAAAATATTTTAAGCTCTTGAAGAGCCATAAGTGACGTTCGCCTGAGTGATTCTGGAAAACTGAGTGAAGGAGAGGAGGTTGGCTGGACTGGGACTCCGGGACGCGGGACCAAGGTGTTGCCTAAGTGCCGCTGACGTAACTGGTCCACAGTAGTTGTCGCGACGAATACCCGGTCAGCGGTACAAAGACGACAAACAAACGGAGCGTGACCTGCAGCCACAAACCGCGCCGCGTCCAGGCACAGCCACTGAACCCGTGACCACCCGCAAGATTGCCGAGATTAAACGACCCGCGTGACAGAGTTACGGCCGTTGCCTACCTGCCACTTGAAGTGCATCGCAGCGTATTTGAAATATGAGTTTTTGGACGAAACTATTAATCGTGGCCCCAATAGATTTACTTACAAAAAGAAAACACATTACAGACGTCAACGCAATGATACACTCATTTGCAAAAAAAAATTAATTATTTCCATTAACGAATTGCGCGAGTGCTACGAAGGTTGTCACTCAGTATCGCCATAGCCCGATATGCGTCTCATTTGCATTAAATGCGGTTTTATTGCGCGGATGGGCCACTAGATAACATACGTGTCCCTCCGTCATTCATAGCTGCATGCAGCTCGCCCCAACGGCACATTCGACAAGCCTTTGCTCAGCTGAACGAGTTTGAGAGAGACCGTATCGTCGGCCGCCGACAGGCAGGTCGGACGTTTCGCCGCATTGCTCGCCATTAGGATAGTTCTGCCTACACCGTGAGTCGGCGTTGAACGCAGTGGGGACAGGAGGGCACACAACGCCCGTCGAGAAGGCTCGGGTCGACCCCGGCAGACCTCCGGCAGGGAGGATCGTTTCATCGGGCCACAGGCTGTGAGCACTCCTCTGGAGTCGCTGCGCACCATCCAAGGGCATTTAACGACAGCTGGGGATGCACAAGTAGCATATCCAGGCGGCTAGCAGAGCGGGATCTGCCGTCACAGCGTCCCTTACGACCTGAGCATCGCCGAGATCGTGTGACCTTCTGCCGGGAACGGGCAGCATGGTGGCTTGCGGATTGGCGACGATTGTGGCGTTCAGTGACGAATCACGGTTCTGTCTGGATACAGNATCGTGTGACCTTCTGCCGGGAACGGGCAGCATGGTGGCTTGCGGATTGGCGACGATTGTGGCGTTCAGTGACGAATCACGGTTCTGTCTGGATACAGACGACCGCCAAATGCGAGTCTGGAGACGTCCTGGCCGGCGTCGTGATCCACGCTTCATTGTAGAGCGGCACACCGCCCCAACGAGAGGTGCCATGGTGCGGGGCGCCACTTCCTACGATGCCCGCACACTACTCCTGGTGATTGAAGGAACCCTGATGGCGCTGCTACCATGTGCACCTCCCTTCCTGGCGCAACTTGACAACCCCATTTTAGAGAAGGATAATGCCCGACCACACTCAGCATGGGTATCTCTAGCCTGCCTTCGTGATGTCAACATGCTTCCTTGACCATCAAGACCCTCAGATCTCTCGTCCATGGAGCATGTTTGGGACCANGCCTTCGTGATGTCAACATGCTTCCTTGACCATCAAGACCCTCAGATCTCTCGTCCATGGAGCATGTTTGGGACCAGGTTGGATGGCAACTCCGGCCAGCGGCAACTACGTTGCGCCAGCTCTTGCAGGATCTTCTCCAGGAGAACGTCCGACGTCTGTATGCCTCCATGTGCGATCGAACTACGGGTGGTCCAGCACCGTGCTAAGTGCATCCTGCAAGTGCTGGTCCCCTGCGATGCACGCTTGGCACGGTCCAGTGTTTTGGTGTCTTATACCATGTCCTGTGCCTGTACCCACTTACGTGCCCCTGCGATGGCACCTTCACAGAGGTAAATCATTTTGCAAATGAGTGTACTTTAGAGACATCCCGCACATTGGAGACANCCTTCGTGATGTCAACATGCTTCCTTGACCATCAAGACCCTCAGATCTCTCGTCCATGGAGCATGTTTGGGACCATGTGCGATCGAACTACGGGTGGTCCAGCACCGTGCTAAGTGCATCCTGCAAGTGCTGGTCCCCTGCGATGCACGCTTGGCACGGTCCAGTGTTTTGGTGTCTTATACCATGTCCTGTGCCTGTACCCACTTACGTGCCTCTGCGATGGCACCTTCACAGAGGTAAATCATTTTGCAAATGAGTGTACTTTAGAGACATCCCGCACATTGGAGACACTATTTGCACGTCCTTCAACAATGCTAGAACTGCCTTTTCAAATNCAGAGGTAAATCATTTTGCAAATGAGTGTACTTTAGAGACATCCCGCACATTGGAGACACTATTTGCACGTCCTTCAACAATGCTAGAACTGCCTTTTCAAACTGTAGTATCTCAAAATATACGGACCGGATACGTGCGAAACTACGTTACAGGCATGGATCGGAATTCGCTACAGAGTGGCGTGCAATAAAATTGTAGGGTCACCACTTTAATTTCCGAAGTTCTACGATGACGTCGAAATCGCTACGTGCTAGTTTAGTGGCTTGCACGTAGAGGCGGTACAAACGCGCGCCGGTCGACGTTACCGTAGCGCTTCATTTATCTTTGCCTCACACAAACATACCCCTCACTAGGCGACCGCCTTAAGGGTAATCACTCCCCGAGGTCTTGGATTTATCCAGTTTTTGCCGCAATTTGCATCTACGATCGTTTAACGAAATTTTTCGCACGTCACAACATAAATAATAGCTTCTCGGGCTTTCTCAAATTAGTACAGATGCACTGTCTTGATTAATTTTGACTAATAATTGCTGGCAAGACACAAATATTTTTTTATACCGGGTGATTTCAGAAATTATATTAGCAACATTACTCAACCAATATATGATTAAATACTCGTGTAAAGCAGTTTCCTGTGCCTTGTCGATGCTTAAAATTAAATACAAAATCTATGATGGTGGTTGTGTTGAAATGTGTAAATCCAAAACGGCGGATACTAATTCCCTTGACAGTCCTACGTGCACTCGAACCGCTGCCATTTGCTCATTGGCCGGTGCTTCAGTGTGGAGGGACTGTTACTTATCACTGTGTTGCATGTAGTTCCGTGTTTCTTTGAATACGGCGTTTCCCGTTGTCCCGGAGTTCTCTGCGGCGTATCTAACAAACTTTAGCTGTACAACGCACAGGGAAAGTTAGTTTCTTGCTAGGATCCAGTATGCTGGACTTAGCGTTGACAGAACAGTGTGCTCTATCTNACGCACAGGGAAAGTTAGTTTCTTGCTAGGATCCAGTATGCTGGACTTAGCGTTGACAGAACAGTGTGCTCTATCTACAGCCAACATCTGTATCCTTTCATACAATGTGCTCTATCTACAGCCAACATCTGTATCCTTTCATACAATGTGCTCTATCAACAGCCAACATCTGCATCGCTTCACTTTAAAGCCCACGCACGGTTACTTCCAACTTTTCTGAAGCTCTGCTGAAGTTCTACTTTCACATATGTGTAAATGATCCACAAACTGTTTCCATCAAACGACTTTGCAAACTTAGGGAAGTTTTCTCATTTATAGTGCTTCCAACTGATTAACTTGGACCGGTCAGGTTAAATGCATCACTTTATTGAAACGTTGGATTTTTATTTAAAAAACGTGTTAGTGGATAATTCCAAGTCCCTGCATTGATGTTATTTAAAAAAAAAACTATTATAAAACGAAGAGAGTGAGTGCAAGAACTACATTTGAATTAACAGCAAGCACATAAAATTATAGCCACATCGGCGCTGCCAGCAAATAAAAACCGAAAAAAAAAAAAAAAGAAATTGAGAAGAATTATAAAAGTAGATAGTTTTAAAATGTGTGTCAGAAAGAGAAAAATACACGAATGTGTTTATAAAGTGTAGGAAATGGACACAACTGAAAATTAATGTTATAATAAAAGATTGTAAGATATTTTTGCGAACAGTGCGATGATAATAAAATTGAATTATTATAAAAGTGGTTAAATAAATTNAAAAGATTGTAAGATATTTTTGCGAACAGTGCGATGATAATAAAATTGAATTATTATAAAAGTGGTTAAATAAATTAAACAGATAATAATCTAAGCGGTTCAGTTAGAGAAATCGGCAGTTCTAATAAAATCAATCATTTCCCTGGATTGGACAATTCATAATGTTTCTTAAATTATAGTTTCCTGTTAAATGTATGCATTTATTTTTACCATAAATATACACTGAAAAAAGACTCTGCTTACAATTATGTTAAAACATACTTTTTAATCAGTTACAAAAATTTTTAATTTCGATTGCTGGTCGAACCGAGCTGACTTTCTCTCACTTGCTGATCTCNAACATACTTTTTAATCAGTTACAAAAATTTTTAATTTCGATTGCTGGTCGAACCGAGCTGACTTTCTCTCACTTGCTGATCTCTGGTACGGCCCGTGTTAACATTGATTGGTTATAAAACGGAAATTCGGCAGTGGAAAAATATTGTAAGTGCTGTAGTTTTTTAACGTGCTTNTCTGGTACGGCCTGTGTTAACATTGATTGGTTATAAAACGGAAATTCGGCAGTGGAAAAATATTGTAAGTGCTGTAATTTTGATTTTTACATGTGTAGCGGCAACTGGAATGAACTGCGTTATCAAAATATCCCTCGTGCAGCGGCATCACCTTTCATTTATATATAGTAGATGTATTTGCGATCGTTTCTGCTCATGTGGTATTAACCCCTAGATACTTTCACAACTCTATGCCAAATGGTGACTTTATAAGTTACAGCGAGTTTGAACATGGTAGTGCTAAGTATAATATACTGTGTAGCAGCACTGTTTGCTAGTGAGAAATGTAAAATTAGGTGATGATCATCACACGCCGAGTTTAAGTAGACGTTCTGGATTGTTGGCTATGCCAAAGCCTGTGTGCTACGACGCAATGCTTCGCAAAAGATCCTGCAAAGGCGTCTATAAGACCTGCTACCCGATCCTGTATGCAAGCAGCTATAGAGATTTCTATGGAATGATCTGCCACACGGCACTTCCTGCCACTCACGTACATACGAGTTCATTTGTTTTTATTTCACTTCAACTGTAGACTTTTCACAGTTTTTTAACGTGCCTTTTACTCCATTCTTATTTAATGGCTTTATCGCTGTTCCTCAAAACAAAATAATAATTACCGTCACTTGCCACACTCCACCACCCTCTCTATGATTGGCTAGCATCTGAACATTGTAGGAAACACTCCACCGAAAATTGCACATGACCATTTCCGAAAACATACGTGAAAATGTCAAGCAGTTATATATATCTTCCATATAATCATTTATACAAACGTCCAGACACTGCATCGGTCAAGGAGTTACAATTCAATACGTTATAACTGAGAACAGTATCTTATTTATTTGTTTGCCCTCGTAGGTTCTACTGTACCGTCAACTTTAGAACATACAGCAAACTACAAATTGTTATTTTGTTTTGTTGGCAGACAGCGTATGACGTCGCCGGTCCAGAATTTTTTCGTTAATACTGGTCTACGTTTTCTGGGAAAAATTATTGATTGCATAATTTATACGCAGTTATTTCATACCACAGATGCATTTGCGAGAGTAAGAATCATAATTATGAAGATGGAACACTACTTTCATGCGAACACTCACAAAAATGCACCTTACGCGAATTAACGGACGCAAGATGTAGACAGTCAAACGACGGCAGTGCTACCACCATCCACAATATATAAAGAGAAAAACTACACGACCTTCAGTTTATTGTAAGCGATGCGCAGATAACGAATATTCTGTTTAAATATCTACATTTTTTTTAATGTTGAAGTTGTAAGACTGTAGAATCTGGCCTTCGGGTATCTTCGGCAAGGATTCGTTTTCCGTACTCGAGTAGANATGTTGAAGTTGTAAGACTGTAGAATCTGGCCTTCGGGTATCTTCGGCAAGGATTCGTTTTCCGTACTCGAGTAGACAGTGCCCGAGCGCCCCACTGCGGTGGTGCAAATGGCGACTCGCCTACACGTCACGTGCTTCGTCGGCCAAACTGCGTGGCACGTATTGCGACACAGCTATCCTGGAAGTTCACAGCGCCACAGAGTACTTAACAATACAGAGAGCTGCTTATTCAGCCGCACACGCCACCAAAATGGCGTCACCGAGCAGCAACATGTCGGACAATCAGCTGCTGGTAAACCACTTCCCCACCTGGCAAACTCAGCCAATAGGAAGTATCTCACAGTACGCAGTAGCCAGTCAGACACAAGGCCCGCTCCTAGAGCCCCGCGCAACCAATCAGAGAATGGGTACGCGCACATCAAAGGAAGCGCCACGCTATTCCGTGCCTGTGCGTTCGTTTACTCTGTGAAGGCGCCTACTTGAAGCTGGGGTCTGCTTTTATCGCGGATTTATACCTTTGCCATCTAAGAGCGCTGTACACAGTAACGAGTCATGACGTGTGATACGTGTTCTTTTTTTAGGCTTCCGTCTGCTTGGTGCTTGAACTGCGTTGCAGAGTGTTTGAAATCACGGTTTTTTNTACGTGTTCTTTTTTTAGGCTTCCGTCTGCTTGGTGCTTGAACTGCGTTGCAGAGTGTTTGAAATCACGGTTTTTTGACGAAACTATTAAACGTGCCCCATACGAAAATACAGCATACTAAAGACGAGGATGGAATGGTACTTTAANTTTTTTGACGAAACTATTAAACGTGCCCCATACGAAAATACAGCATACTAAAGACGAGGATGGAATGGTACTTTAAAGTTACCAAGTATGCTGTAAATATTATTTTAGGGCTCTCCAATATAGCTAAAAACTGCCTTTTCAGACTACCGTATCTTAAAACATACTAGCCGGGCACTAACCAAACTACGATGGGAGCCTGTATTGAACTTTTCTACAGACTTGTCGTCAATAAAATAATAGGGCCACCACCGAAAGTCCCATAGGTACACGCAGCACTACGAGAACACTGCACGCCAGTTCATAGCCATGCAATTGCCGATCATGTCTTATTGCTGTCAAAGTTATTTTTCGGTATTTTTGTTACTGAACTTCTACGTTTGGCATTTGAACTTGCCGAAGCATATGACACGCCACACACCTTCAATAAGACCACTAATGTAGTTGGCCCAGATTGGGCGTACGGTTTATTGAAGCGGTATCAGGGAATCAGTCTGCGAAAACCGGAGGCTACAAGCCTCAGCAGGATTTCAGCGTTCAACAAGGGCGAGGTGGACCTTTTCTTCACAAATCTGGAAATAGTGCAAGAAAAATATCAATTCCCAGCATCCAGAATCGATATGTGGATGCGACCGGCATCTCGACGGTGCATAAACTAGGAAAGATCCTGGGACCTAAAGGCCAAAGGCACGTGGGAGCAGCAACAAGCTGGGAGAGAGGAAAGAACGTGACCGCAGTGTGTGCTGTGAGTGCTACCGGATATTACATTCCACCTATGCTCATTTATCCACGCCAGCGAATGTCGCACCAGTTACATAAGGGAGGACCACGCGATGCAATTTGTACATGTTCCAAGAATGGGTGGATTAATAAAGGTCTCTTTATGGATTGGCTCCAGAATTTCCAGAACCACACTCGACCAACCGTAGATGACCCAGTCCTATTTGTTCTTGACAACCACTCCAGCCACAAATGTTATGGGGGTTTATAATTTTTGCAGACAAATCATATTCACATTCTGTCACTTCCACCCCATTCATCTCATCGACTCCAACTCTTGGACGTCTGCTTCTATGAGCCTAAGGAATGTCAGTTCTACATGAAAACTCACAACAGCGAGAATGTGCAGATCACACCATACGAACTGGCAGAAATTTTCAACAGAGCCTCAATTCGTAGGGCTACACTGGATAAAGGGGCAAATGGATTTTGGATAGCGGGAATTTATCCTTTGAATCCCCAATAAATTTGGAGAAGATGATTTCGCTGCAGCACGTGAAATTGATTTCACAGTAAACATTCAAGACGATGAAAACCAGCAGCAAAATTCGGCCTTTGCATTCGAGATAACGAAGAAAAGCAGCGAAATTCATCTAGCTCTAGATCTACATCACATAGACTTCCCGTACCAGAATCAACAGGCCAAAATAACGCAGATTTAGAAATGGAGCCTCTACCTTCACCATCTGTAAGAAATAATAGCCCTAAAGTGAGTCAGCCTTCTTGTTTGAGCTACACTGTAGGCCTAAGTAGGCCATGAAACAGTTCTCTCCAATTCCTAAGCCATGTTCCTCTAAATTGGGGTGAACAAGGGCCACAAGAGAGAGGCACTTGGAGATCATCACTTCGAGCCCAATGAAGGCCTACTTTGAAGAAATCAATACGAAGAAAGCGGTTAAAAATGGCGCTAGTGCCACAGAAAAGAGGAAGGAGAGGAAATTGACCAGCAAACGTTCAAACAAGGCCATGAACACATGCCGAAGAGGTCTTACGTTGGAATCATCGTCCTCATCAAACGAGGAATAGATAGATGAAAATATTTCGTGGCGACAATAAGGATGATGACATTGACCCAGTACAGTTTGGTGATGACGTCGACGTATGTGCTGTATGCAACTAATTCGGAAAAAATAATCAATTATGGTTCCGATGCATTGTTTGTTTCAAATGGGCGCATTCTGAATGCAGTGGCTATGAATCAGCTAAAGCTTATGTATGTGACTTTTGTGCGTTTCCCCAGTGTAGCCTGGTATAGTAAGTGCAAATGTATGTTATAGCACAGGAAGTTATGTGGTCTAATAAACATTATGTCTTACTTACGCACAATATGAATACCTTAAGTGGGTTGCGGAATTTCCCCGAGTAGTGCGGTAATTCCGCCATTTGCAGGAACTTAAATACATTGTAATCACTCCTAGAAGAGTTGATTCTCCAGATATTTCAAACTTAGCAGTGTAAGCTAGGACCCCAACTGTAACATATAACTCTTTACTTTCAGTCAGTCTTCATTCTGTCGATAGCAATATCAATTTTTACTTAAGGCGGTGCCATTCCCCCGCTCTCTTACTGATAGATGTATTTTTCAGTTCGTTGACATAAATGATTGTTGTTTTATAAATCGCATCTGTATGCCTTGTATGCAATATACTATCTTCATATATGTCTATATCTGTCTACTCTATATTCAGTCTACTATTTACATACTTTCTTCTTCTCTCCGATACCACTACAGTATCACCCGGCGTCAATATCAATGGCAGTCGATTATTTTTAGATTGATAAGCAAACATTACTAAATTCTCTACGTCTAGTAATTTATGATTGTTTTGAAAGCTGATTAATACTTAACTCTATCTTCCATTGCCTCGTGCAACGGGATTCCAAATTAACTCCTTCAATTTTTGACCTAGGTAGTTTTTGTGTGCCAAATCAAAAGGGACAGGGTACTTCTCCACCTCTTCCACGAGATTTTCATCGTATTTTAGAGAAAATAAAAGGTTTTAGTCATTTCAGCGTCCATTATACGCACAACACAATATAAATAGGCTAACCTGCGCATGAATATCCGCTAGGGTCTGCGTCTTTTTCTGGTCCAGGAGCAGAGACGGCCGCCGGTTCTGCGACAGACGCTAGAGATCAACGCTCGGAGGAAAACAGCACAACCACAGAATAGATAAGTATACAGAGACGAAACGGCGTGGGGCCGTGGTGGCTAAGTGGTTAGACTGCTCGCATCCCACCAAGGCGAACCGGGTTAAATTGATTTTTGCAAGTGAGAATCGTGCGGGACGATGCCGTTGGTAGGCGGGTTTTCTCGGGGATCTCCCGTTTATCCCGCCCTTGCGTTTCGGTGCTTCTCCATTCTCACCTCATTTCACCCTTATCGGTTCCCAGCGGATTGTCGGTTCCTTCTTTGTGGGCGTACCAGTTCACTGATTGGCTGCGCGACGCCCAAGGAACGGGCCTCGTGTCTGACTGGCTACCGCGTGCTATTGAGCATTTCCTATTGGCTGCACCACCACCTGACAGGTAGGATGCGGGGATCAGGCTGGCGGACAGCGTTCCGACATGTCGCTGGCTGGTGTTCGCCGTATAAGCTGCTGTTTCAGCTCTGTATTGTTATAAGCTGTTCATGGTAAAGTGAGCACTTTTGAAATAAACCTTATAAAAAAGTCATTGCTCCGACCTGCATATATTTCAACGGGCGCACTGACAGACATGCGCACAGTAAAGTTGGCACCGATGGAGGGAAAGTAGTTCCGCATCTTAACGTCGAATTAAAAGTTTTAGGTAACCATTTGTGATTACTTAAATTATTTCTTTCGCTTTCCGTTCCTTAATGCATTTAAATGTATAAATTAGCTTAAATATTTTATTTTCTAATAATTCCACAGTTTTACTTGAGCGACGAATGAACAAAAATCACCAGGTCCATGGAAATGTTAATTTTACATATGGGGGAAGAGTAAACAATGCACATGCAAGCATATCTTAAGAAGAGCTTTCCGAATTGCTCTGTTTATCGTGAACAGCGTGTAGCTAATATTATAAATCTCCATTCTCAGTAACTACACGCAAAGTATGAATGTTAATATACATTGTCTTCTTATAGGGCGTCCTCGGGTATTGTTCGGCCCCCCCTCCCTTAGTAGAACTGGGAAGCGGGGAATGTCCCCTTTTACCCTCCATTTACGATGCCACTGGATTTCAGTAGAGTTCTACGAGGGTTTGAGAACCTCACTCTCGGCGCACCGCTGAACTAGATCAAATTTCTCTCTCTCTCTCACCCATTAGAATGCAGGCGAAGTGTAAATTCTCCGAGGGAAAAAAACAACAGTGACGTGCATGTTTCGTTGAGAGCGCGGAGTTGGGCTGGCGATGCTGAGAGCGGGTCTTAGCTTAGTCGCCGAGGCGGAACTCCTGCTGGCGGCGCCCGGACTGGCAAAAACTCACTGCCAGCTGTGAGAACCCCCCGCTCAGTGCACGGTCACGACCCGCACTACTCTCTCGCTTTCTCCGCAGATTCACAACTTTCACGGACATTCAAGTACTTGGTGCTATTCAATACAAGTTAAATCCTGATCCTGTTCGTGCTACAATTGGGGGGAGAGGGATAATGTACTAATAAAATGTTGGCACCACGAGTACCCTCTCCAAGATTGTTAACACTGTGCGTACCGCCACACCACCGCGGTCCCCTTCCGCTGCCAACAGAGCACTTTTGAAAGCCCTGCTGGATATACTTTCCTGCCGTCTTGCATCCTTCTGCCGTGTTCACAACTCTAACATTGCCGTGGACTCACTGACGTTATTCATGCCCGATAATACGTTGAGACGCAGAGTACCTAATCATACAGAGGTGAAACAGCCGCTTGTACCGCGAACTCAGGCCGCACACGCCAGCAAAATGGAGTCTCTAGCCAGCCACATGTCAGGACGCCGGTTCACCAGTCCGATCCCGACACCCCACTGGCCAGAAGGCTGCACAGCCAGTAGGAAATGTTCCACGGCACGCGGCAGCCAATCAGACGCAATGCCCGTCCCCTGGACGTCGCGCAGCCAATCAGTGAGCTGGTGCGTTCACACTGAGGGAACCGACACGCCGCTTCGGCTGTGTGTGCTTATCTACTGTGTAGCTGTGGCATGGAACAAGCTTCCATGCGTCGCTGCCAACCTTAGCTGGAGCACGGCAGCCAGTGTATGCGTTAAAGCTATCTGCAGTTGGGAGCAGGATTTTTATGTCAAAGGTTGTAGGCGGCGAACCATCCGTAAGAGCCACAGAGTACTGAAGAGAGAAAGACACGACACTCTTACGTTACACTTTCCTACCTATTTGCAATGGAATTTGAATGCTTGGAGAAAGGAGTGAAAGTAAATATCGTACGGTCGTATTACCAAACACGCCACCCCATACAAAAAAAATGACACTAAGTTCATTTAAATGTTATAAATTAGTTTTTTTTACTCGAAAATTGAACTCGTAGATCAGCTTTAAGCTTGTTTGCCAAACTGCACAGCTTTGAACATCTTTTAAGTTTTTTGTTAATTTGTATTTGAAAAAAACTGTCAGTTTTTTTTCAGGGCGGCACCTTCTATTGCGTCAGTCTTTCGGTTTTAGAAACATGTAAATAAGTCGTTTATTAAATATGACATTGTGTCTTTTGCCAGAAATTTGCAACAGCAAGGACACCCAGATTCTTACATTTTTGTTCGGTCTTATTTTACCCATCGTGTTTTCAAAATTTACATTAAGCACGCGCGCACGAAAGTACAACATACATACTCGTGTTAGTCAGCAATGCACCTAAAAATATCTAAAACTCACTCATACAAGCGCAAATAGTGAATAAATCGAAAAATCAAATGTGATACAAAACAGTTTGTTAAAATAAGTATAATGATTAAGATTGATATTACATAGACGAATAATTAACATTGAAATGTCTCGTATGGCAAATTAAATCGTTTGGTAGAGTTATGTTCATGCTATATATGCTATATAGTGAGTACGATATTTTCAACAATACCAGGGTAGAGCATATTCAGTGTCGCATTCTTGCAGTTGGCCGCAGTGGAATGTTGGTACCTGTGATGCGCTTCGTTGTCCGCCCTGATTCACACGCACTTTCAACTAGCAGAATGAATTATGCTTACAGAGTAATCGGAGTAGAAACAGGATATAATGAGACTCATTCACTCCTCTTTTCAAGTGACCAAGAACACGAGGCAAAGAGAAAATTTACTACTGGTTGCTTTTGGAGTGGTCTGAAAATGAGTTGGCAGGAAACTGAACAGGAGCCGCGGTGGTGTAGTGGACAGACTACTCGCCTGGGCGAACCGCGTTTGATTCCCGGCAGTGCCTCTCCCGGATTCTCGCTTGTGGGAATCGTGCCGGACGATGCCACTGACCGGCGGGTTTTCTCGGGGATCTCCCGTTCCCCCCGCCTTTGCATTCCGGCACTGCTCCATACTCACCTCGCTTCACCGCCATCGGCTCGCAACATCTCGATGTTAAGAGCCGCCCAGATCTCTCCAATCAACTCCAGGATACGGAACACGAAGATGCACAAGTAAACAAGGCTGCAATTTCAGTTATTAAAAAAAATAACATCCCAAGTCTAATACGATGTCGAGACGTACAACGAAAACATCCGCAGGGTNACAAGGCTGCAATTTCAGTTATTAAAAAAAATAACATCCCAAGTCTAATACGATGTCGAGACGTACAACGAAAACACCCGCAGGGTAAACATTAAAAATGTTTGTCTAAAATAGGAGTGAAAGTTCGCCACCACGACAGTGAAGCAAATAATGGATCAATGGTGACGAGAACGCCAGTGACAATGGTAATTACATATTTTAAGGTTTGCTGGGACTCGGAAAGCGGCGCCTTCCAGATGGTTAGACAGGATGAAGCTGGAATGGTTTGCCACTGCCTTTCGCGTTATGAACAAGAGTAATACCCGCCAGCCACAAGATAAACTCCAACCGACGGTGCAGGGCATGAAAAATGAATGTGTCCCAAAATGCGAGTTGACAAGGGCACTTTTTTCACTGGCTTTGACCAAGGACCTACGAAATAAAACATAGATCGCCATTGGAGCGAATTAGACAAAGAATAGCTCATAGAACCTGCCATGGAAATGGAAAATACACTGCAGGAATGTAGACGAAAATTATTAGAAAATTGAGACAGGAATTAAATAGCATTACTTGAAATTAAGAAAAAAAGTACAGATAAGCTACTAATACCAACCACTTGAAGCTCACAAATTGCTTCTCGCAAGTGCTTGCACGTGCTTATCGAAGCCATTTGTTCATCTAACTGCTTCTGTTTCTGCTGCTGCTGTTGTGGGCAGCAGGCTCCTAGGTGCCCCGGCTGTCCACACGACAAGCACTCCCTCCGTTAGGGCGGGAGGCGGCGTAGCTCTGTAGTATGAACCCTGAGAGCGACGTCTTTCAAAGCCAACTGCAACTCCTTCAGTGTCTTCGTTATTCTGTATTCGTCTTTGTTCAGCGTCACTGCGCGTACTGGACGTCGGGGTGCGGGCTCCTATCTTGCTGACTCCACCTTCAGTGCTCGGGACACGGCGTCCTGCATAGTGCAGCCAGACGTACTGCTTGCAGTACCTCTGTGTCGGCGATGGCGTCGATGATGTCGCGCTCCTTCTCGAGACATCCTTCCAGAGATAGTGGAGACAGCTGCACGATGTCTTGCCATAGCTCCTGGAGTGTCTCCGCTTGTCGCTGGGCGCGGCTTCGCAGCTGTGCATGGTGGGCGTTTCACAGGTACCGGTCGCCAAAACGTAACTCCAAGGCCGTGTCCTCATTATGCCGATGTACGAAAAGAAAACACACTTCAGACGAGGTACGTATAATACTCTCAATACGCCATGTACATAATAAATACTATTTCCGAGCACTCCAACATAGCTAAAGACTGCTTTTTCACATTATTGTATCTCATAATATACTGGTTGAAAACATGCGAAACTGTTATTGAACTTTGCTGCAGACTTTCCACCAGTACAATGATAGGGTCACCGCTTAAAGTCCTATAGTTACACGCAGCACGGCGAAAACACTGCACGCCAGTTCGGCGCCTTGCGCGCAGGGGCGAAGGGACGCCAGTCGCGCATGTCCGTGTAGTCCTTATCGCTCCCGCGCTTCGCTGCCTCAAACGCGCTAAAAAACTTCAAGTAAGCGGCGCCCTTAAACGAGCGCGAGGAAACCGGGAAACAGACTATAAAAATAGTTCTCATGCAAAGTATTATTGCACTGAGTGTCCACAAATGCGGTCCGTTGTCCCTTAGGTGTAAGTTTCTACGTATGCGTTAGGCGGAGGAATACCCTGAAAGTTGGCCTAGGACTTCAATAGGACGAAAATTGGCATACAGGCAAACGTTTACAAGGCAGGTTACCACACATAACGGCGTTACAGAGAGTGCATCCCTTCATACCCTAAATAGGGGTTGGCACCCTCCAATTGCTTAAAACTTTGTAACCCTACGCTTGAAGCAAATTGACATTACACGTTTTTAATCGGTATTTAAAAAGAAGTAAAAAAGGCCACCTTGCTAATAACCTCTAATCCCTACATTTTTTTGAGAAATCACATGTTTAGTTGGAAAACAGATAAATGGTTGCCTGGGAGGTAGGCAGCCTGCACCACTGTTGTGCATGGCGTGTGAACGGAATGCCCCTATGCTAAGGCAACATGTTAAGATTGTGGACGGCTGAGAGGTTACTGCGGACGAGTGCCCCATTGCGTTGATTCCTGTTGCCGTACCGATTGGCGACGAGGTTGCCTGCCTGCTAGCATTGCGTTGGTAGTTTACACAGCAGACAGTTCTTCGCAACGTGTGTGATGGAGTGGAGTAATGAGGAACTGATGGCCACGCATCTCACGTATGGTGAAACAATGTGTAATGCCCGACATTTACCAGTTGCACGTACATTCTCTTGTGTTCATCACGACCTGCCCCAACTACTTGAAGATGAACCACTGAATCTACGAGAAGACATGCACAATTGTGCACCAGCACACTTTAGTTGCACAGAAATANCACGTTCATTCTCTTGTGTTCATCACGACCTGCCCCAACTACTTGAAGATGAACCACTGAATCTACGAGAAGACATACACAATTGTGCACCAGCACACTTTAGTTGCACAGAAAGACAGTGCATGGATTCACTGTACTCAGAGCGATGGATTGGCCGAGGTGAGATGGCCATATATATACATGTGTATATATTTGTATATATAGTAACAGTTTATCTCGTGGACCTGCCTGACTACTTACTATTTTACGGGTAACTTTTCTCCGCAGATAGTAAGTAGCACCATTGGTAAACAAATTACTTTCAACAGAGTTTCAAATTGAACCGTCCGGATTTACTGCTGTAATTCCTAAATTTTCAACTTCAATACATCATTGTAAACTTTTTTTAGTCACAGAAAGTCAAGAACCCATTCATGAATATCATAAAATAAAATATTTTTACTAGCAATTTTTTTTAATGTATTCTATTTACCAAAAAATCCAGGACAGTAGGTGAGCAAGTGTTCTACGTGAATAAGAAAATAAGAATTTTAAAATGACGCGGGGTA
The DNA here is from genome assembly GCA_002778355.1 of Clitarchus hookeri. Classification (NCBI taxonomy): domain Eukaryota; kingdom Metazoa; phylum Arthropoda; class Insecta; order Phasmatodea; family Phasmatidae; genus Clitarchus; species Clitarchus hookeri. The sequence goes on from NQII01003552.1 coordinate 179,129, forward strand.
GTACATGAATACGTCTGAATTAACACGAAAGAACCATCGATTTTAAAATAATCGATCATTCCTTGGGCGTGCAGCCATACTGACGTTCAGTGCAGGCACCGGTGATGGAATACGTGACAGAATACGTAAACTAGCAGCACAAGAGAACATCTCGGTACCAACATTGAAACACTTTCTGTGCCCGTAGAAGTGCAAAACACACCTCGCTTCGCCTAAGGTAAGCAAGTTTAATTACAGCTGGGATGTGTTCATGTCACGCTAAAGGCCGGGCTAAAACTGATTTATCACACGCACGGCATACGCACGGGCATAAAACACACGCGCAACACAAATCCCCACAGGTGCAACTGACGCCGCACACACGCACGCGAAAGCTCTGGAAGTTAAAGACTGTTCCCGGTAAAGTCAGCAATGTTGGAAGCCCTTCTTAAGGTCTACTTGTGTGCACATTCTGTATACTTCCGCCATATGTAAGGGCTGATAACTTTATTCAGGCGTCGGTCAAGTGAAACTGAAATTATCAGAAAAGTAAATATTTTACAGTTTTGCTAATTCTTACTCTTACGCACATTAAAAATACAGAGAGTAAAATAAATAATTTGAGAAGGTGTTCTCAAATGTTTTCCCAACACTTTAAATCCAACGCTAAGATATGGAACTACTTTCCCTCGGTCGTTACCAATTTTACAGGGCGAATGTCAGTAAGTGTGCCCGTTAAAATGCATGCAGGTTGCGGCAGTGACATTTTTCTAAGTTTGATTTCTAAAGTGCTCACTTTACTCTGAACAGCCTGCAACATTGCATATTTTCGGGTAATGTTTACCGTTTGACATAGACATTATCATTATATATAATTAAAGAGGACTTGCTTATGTTGTCCCTTTATTTAATATTATTCGAAATTACGTTTTATTTTATGAGTTAACAGTATAATATTTGGTTATTTTAATAATAATGATATATAGATCAGGTGTAAGTAATTTTCATTTGTTTTTAGACAGTATTCAGAATTAATATTTTGTTTGTTATTTTTCATTTCTTCTCTAGAGGGTAGTCAGCATTAAATGTTTATTAAACAAAAGTAATAAAGAACATTATCCTTTATTGTCCCTCGTCTTGTCATTGCTGATTGGCGGAGAGATGTGTCATGGTCAGACGACAGCCAATAGGAAGAACAGGAGACAACATAAGCAAGGCAGATATAAAAAAGAACTAAATTTTTCTGTAGAATCATTCTCACCACCTTCAACTATGGACGTGGCCATGATAGGAAAAGAGTATTTAATGAGATAATAAGTGTTTAAAGAGAATAATAATAATTACTAATTTCAGATAATATTTCATATAAGTCCTGCAAGATGTTTTTATGATTATTATAATAAGATTAACGAATTATATTGAATATTTCGTGTTTGAGAAGATGAGAAAATAATTGTGTTAATTTGTTGGAGGCAAAAAAAGATTATAAAAAAATTGAATTTGAGAAATTTAACATATCTAATTTAAGAGGAAACGGCGCCCATCGTGTTAATGGCAATGTCTGGAATGTAACAAGTCTTCACCTCGAAATATGAGTATATGATCTTAGGACTGAATTTGCTCATGTGCGACGGCAGTGTTGGAAAATTATCTTGTTCTTGATGTGATTATTGTTTTAGTAGCGGGCTGTGCGTGATTGTGGCGAGTCTCATGTTCATACACGCACTCTACTTTGCGCGTTCGAGACCACGAAACGCGTCAGCTGTAAGGGTGACTCTTGCTCACTCGCCACTTGCTTCATCGCCTCTATGCGTACAGTCTTTCCGTCGGCGACTCGTCTGAACGTGACAGTCACCCTACATTTTTATGAAACGCTAATACATATGAAAGTATGACGCGTGTCTAAAGACAGCTCTGAAGTTTCTGTATAGAACATTTAGCTGCTAAAACTGATTATGGAAACAATCGTTTTATAGCATATTCACTGTTTCTTCACATTTTTTAAGCTGACCCCCCGTGGCGCAGTCGGTTGGTGCGCCACCGATATAGGGCGCGGGAGGTTCGGGGTTCGAATCCTAGGTATGGCATGGAAGTAAAGTCATAAGTTAGTTTGTAATCCGCCTCCTGATAAGCCTTCAAGCATTAAAGCGGGGAACATTAATAAGCCCTATATAATACAAAAAAATTTCACGTTTTTAAAATCAGACANCCTTCAAGCATTAAAGCGGGGAACATTAATAAGCCCTATATAATACAAAAAAATTTCACGTTTTTAAAATCAGACTTTGAAAAATGATCCCACGTACGACGTGTATAGTTATCTCCTTAATGTGTCATTTATCACAAGCGTTTTATAAGTGTATTGATATAAAAATACCTTATTTTAGTAGGAAATAGTTCTTACGTAAAATATTATTAAATTGACCGCGCACGAATGTGGTGCGCTGTCCTTTTGGCGCAGTTCCCTAGACTTGGTTAAGCTTTGTTTGCATGAGGTGGAGGGATATCCTGAAAGTAGAACNTGTCCTTTTGGCGCAGTTCCCTAGACTTGGTTAAGCTTTGTTTGCATGAGGTGGAGGGATATCCTGAAAGTAGAACTTCAGCAGGGCTTCAGGAAAGTTTGAAGTAATCGTGAATGGACTATAGCAATTTTCACTACAAAAAATTATCCTTGAAGTTGAACTGAGAACTTGAAACTTGTATTTTGGGCACGAAATATTTCTTAAAAGCTTTCTGCTAATGTCAACCTGTAAAGTGGAGGGCCCAGGGGTTTCTTCCAGCGCAGGCCATTTTCCTCGGAGGGGGCTATCGAGGCGGAGTCATTGCTTTCGATATGAGACACTTGCTAATGGCAACCTGTGAAATGGAGGGCTTAGGGGTTTATTTTACTGGGAAACATTTTGTAATTTCACAGGTTAAATTTGAGTGGTAATTACGATTAGTTCATGACAAGATCATGTGTGTTCCGATGGCACAGATTTATTTTCAAACCGAAATGTGCAAATATTGGTATCAATACGTTCGGAAAACTTCAGAATTTTATTTAGCTGGCACAACTTTCTAAATTATCAAAATTAAAAAACCAGTATTTACAGGTTTTACTCACGAATGCCCAGCGAGGCACAGAAGTTACCTTCCGATCTGACAACATCATACAGCGAAAACTATTAAAAACGCGCCTTGCGCCAGCCAGAGCCCTTGAAGCACGAATATTTCGGATTTAATTTCAAGCAAATGGACACGTGTCAACTTGACGGCGTGACTGTGACAGTTCTGCTGGCGACTCGTGAGTTGGCGTCGAAGGAAGACTGCTGTAGCTTCTCTGCAGCAGAGTGCGCTCACCGCAGAGTGAACACGGGCGGGGTAGAGAGATCTCTCTGGCTGCGCAGCCCAGTCTCCGCGTCCCAACATTGAGCCGCTTCTCTGCCAACATGACTGTCATTAACGACGTGGATTGAATTTGAGGTTAANTCTCCGCGTCCCAACATTGAGCCGCTTCTCTGCCAACATGACTGTCATTAACGACGTGGATTGAATTTGAGGTTAAAACACGCTAGTAAACAAGTTCTTTGAAAAGTGTTTACATTTTCCCCTAGCCGATTTGTAATGCAGTTTACTTAAATTCAAACTGGTAAAAGTACTTTAAAGTGCTTCTTTGTTGAAAATGTTGATACAAACGAACACGTTAACCAGCGTTGACCACGTGACTTTGAGAGTCGTGCTGGCGTGGGGTAGGTCAATGTTGGGCGCATGCGCAGAAGACTGGGTGCACCTCGTCGTTATAAGCGTACGTCACTCACCAGCGAGATGTGGGCGGCCATGTCGGAGTCGCGCTGCGGTGTGCCGGGACGGACTGGTCAGCTGNTGAAAATTAAAAATTTGAAAAAAATTTAAACTTTTATTTTTTAGCCGATTTTATGAAGGGAAGAAAGGCGTATGAGATCACTTTCCTTTCTGTGTGTCTGTGTGTATGTGTGTGTTAGATGTGTGTGACTGTGCGTGTGTGCCCCCCCCCTCCTTTAAAGGAAAGGACACTCGCTGCTGTTTGTGCTGATGAAGAAGTGGGCAATGCCTCTGCAGAACAAGGGAAGGGTCGTGGATACGAAGATGAAGACAGTGTTGACGGTGAAAACANGCAATGCCTCTGCAGAACAAGGGAAGGGTCGTGGATACGAAGATGAAGACAGTGTTGACGGTGAAAAAAGTGACGATCGTTTCAACGTCCTCACGCATCTTACCACCGTCTTTGATGAAAAATGTGTTGTGAATAATTCAGAAAACGCAGACTACATATTTCCTGAAGACCCCAATGAATTTGTTGATAGACTCAGACATTTGATCGGCTTGCACAGTAAGGAGATATATTTAATCATCGGTGGACTTAACGAAAGGGGCTACATAGAATGAAACCATTCTGTACTATCCACCATCTGCAAATATCAGAGAACTGCAAAGATTTAATGTATGGAAAAAGTAGGATAGTAAATTTATGTGCTCTTATTTGTGCTCTTTTCAATTTATTGAACTTCACCCTACTGCTTTTCTGAGCAACTAATAATTTCAGAGGCGTATAAAATCAAATTTAAGGGTATATTTTAAGTAAAAATTGTGTGAGAAAGTGCACTAGGCGGAATGCGGTTCAATCTGAAGTATTATACCTCTCTTGGGCTGTTTAAGTGGGCTAAAATTTGTTAGACAAACAAACGAACAGAGGAAGGAATGTTTTTGAGGAATAAGAAATGTTTTTGAGGAATATTTTTAGAAATGAGGAATGTTTTGAGAAATAAGGAATTTTTCTGCGTAATATTTTTAGGAATGAAGAACGTTTTTGTGGAATAAGGAATGTTTTGAGGAATATTTTTAGGAATGAGGAATGTTTTTAGGAATAAGGAATGTTTTTAGGAATAAGGAATGTTTTTAGGAATGAGGAATGTTTTTGAGGAATAAGGAATGTTTTTGAGGAATATTTTTAGGAATGAAGAATATTTTTGAGGAATAAGGAATGTTTTTTGGGAATATTTTTAGGAATGAAGAATGTTATTTGAGTATCAGGAATGTTTTTCAGGAATATTTTTAGGAATGAGGAATTTTTCTGTGTAATATTTTTAGGAATGAAGAACGTTTTCGTGGAATAACGAATGTTTTGAGGAATATTTTTAGAAATGAGGAATGTTTTTTTAGGAATGAGGAATGTTTTTAGGAATGAAGAATGTTTTTAGGAATGAGGAATGTTTTTAGGAATGAGGAATGTTTTTAGGAATGAGGAATGTTTTTAGGAATGAGGAATGTTTTTGAGGAATGAGGAATGTTTTTGAGGAATATTTTTAGGAATGAAGAATATTTTTGAGGAATAAGGAATGTTTTTTGGGAATATTTTTAGGAATGAAGAATGTTATTTGAGTAATCAGGAATGTTTTTGAGGAATATTTTTAGGAATGAGGAATTTTTCTGTGTAATATTTTTAGGAATGAAGAACGTTTTCGTGGAATAACGAATGTTTTGAGGAATATTTTTAGGAATGAGGAATGTTTTTTAGGAATGAGGAATTTTTTTAGGAATGAGGAATGTTTTTAGGAATGAAGAATGTTTTTAGGAATGAGGAATGTTTTTAGGAATGAGGAATGTTTTTAGGAATGAGGAATGTTTTTAGGAATGAGGAATGTTTTTGAGGAATGAAAGGGCGAATATCTGGGAGTGCCTCTGCCAGGAATCGAACCTGTCTCGTCGTGTGGGGCGAAGAGGCTGAGTGGAGCAGGGACTGGTGTTGTGGTGGACCTCCTGTGCGAAAATGTGTGTACAAAAGAAAGGATGCTGTGTGCGTACTCGTGACGGGAAGCGAGAGCTCTAGCCGCTGCGTCGCTGCGGCCCCTCTCATATGTGACATCGTGGAAGAGGTCATCGTTGCGACATGGACCTGGAGTGCTGTTTTCGATGGGGAGCCTAAACTGATGTGTCCAAATATTCATAATTTCGCAGATTGCAGTAGGCTTGCTGACTTATGAAGTCTTTCCTTATATATCTCAACGAGGTTGAAGGGTGGTGAATGAGAGCTGAATGCGCGTATCTTTGCTGGAATTCGTATTGTGGTATAAATCTGCATGATGGACTAGCATCTCGGGAATAAAACCATGTTTTCGTTCACGTAATTCATAAAGAGTGAATACTATTGACACCTGCTGGATTAGAGGCCGCACATATACATACACATGTTCGCATGTTACTTTTCATTCGGCTAAAGTCACGTAGCAGTTTGGTTTGACTCTGGAGGGGGAAGGTGGGGGTGTTTTACTGGGCATCAGATATATCTCTTAATGGAGCGAGCGCGCACGAATGTATGAAAATACAGAAATTTTGTTTGCCGAAGGTAACTTTTTTTTATGATTTTGTGCTTGTTATGGGTGTATCTTTACGCTAGCGACTCCTCACGATTTATACACTGACGAGCCAAAAAAACTGGCACACCTGCCTAATATCGTGTAGGGCCCCCGCGAGCACGCAGAAGTGCCGCAAGACGACGTGACATGGACTCGGCTAATGTCTGAAGGTATGCAGGAGGCAATTCACACCATGAATCCTGCAGGGCAGTCCACAAATCCATAGGAGTGAGAGGCGGTGGAGATCTCTTCTGAACAGCACGTTGCAAGGCATCCCAGATGTGCTCGATAATGTTCATGTCTGGTGATTTCGGTGGCCAATGGAAGTGCCTAAAGTCAGAAGACTGTTCTTGGAGCCACTCGGTAGCAACTCTCGACGTGTGGGGTGTCGCATTGTCCTGCTGNGTTCCTGGAGCCACTCGGTAGCAACTCTCGACGTGTGGGGTGTCGCATTGTCCTGCTGGAATTGTCCACGTCTGTTGGAATGAACAATGGACATGAATGGGTGCAGGTGATCTGACAGGATGTTTACGTATCTGTCATCTGTCAGAGTCGTATCAGGGGTCCCATTTCACGCCAACTGCACACGCCCCATACCATGACAGAGCCTCCACCAGTTTGAACAGTCCCCTGTTGACATGTAGGGTCCATGGATTCATGAGGATGTCTCCATACCCGTA
>NQII01003552.1:195231-255017 GCA_002778355.1 Clitarchus hookeri
ATATCCCGAACTACACCCAGAAACATATTATAGTTTTGTTGTTTAAAATAACGTATTAACGCACATATACAAATGGTTTTATTTTCCCGCGAGCTCTGTATAATTTTTAAAGTAACATATATTTCGTGTACCGCGTTTACGAACGACCCTACACATGTCCACCAAGCTCCGTTTACGAATGCAGCGCCACCCAAGCAGTTCACCAATTGCCACACGTAGCAGCACCTCCTGGACGCGCTAACTCGCCACATCAAAGCCTATTCTTGACACACCAGTTGATGGCGAATGGATACATAAACGAAAAGGCGCGGCGATTGTCATCTGTCAAAATGTGGCCTTCTTATATGGTACACAGTATACCTACGGTGCCTAGCAAGTAGGCAATGCTACCTACGGTGCCTAGCAAGTAGGCAATGCTACCTCCAGTGCCTAGCAAGTAGGCAACGCTACCTACGGTGCCTAGCAAGTAGGCAATGCTACCTCCGGTGCCTAGCAAGTAGGCAATGCTACCTACGGTGCCTAGCAAGTAGGCAATGCTACCTCCGGTGCCTAGCAAGTAGGCAACGCTACCTACGGTGCCTAGCAAGTAGGCAATGCTACCTCCGGTGCCTAGCAAGTAGGCAACGCTACCTACGGTGCCTAGAATGTAGGCAGAACTACTTACGGTGCCTAGCAAGTGGGCAATACCATCTACAAGCGTGCATGATATGCTGCTGACGATGGTGGAGGACATTTTGAACTCTTACTGGAAACATCATGTAGCATGTAGCATAAGCTCACAGTACTGAAGCTGCCTGCTTGTTTCTGGCGACAGTCAGTATGTGGTTCCCTGTAGGAAGTGTTGGTATCGCCTACGCGCCTATGTCTGTGTCGCTGCCGCCGAAAGTCTCGTGTGCGTTTTACACGAGAACGGTGGCACCTGGGCAGTTACAACTAGAGGAACATTTTTATTAACTAGGCCATACTTCTCAACATACCATCATCAAACGTTTATAATTTCTGAAGGAAAACATTTTGCATCCAAAAAGAGGGTGGCTACCCTTGTTATTTACATTATGAGGGGATATACTAATGGAAGTCAGCTCTTAGGTTGAAGATCCACGTAACATAAAACAATGTTTGGAGAATTGTAGTTAAAATCTAGATTTTTGAGGGTTCATATCTCCCTCAGTAGTCCATTTAGGTAGAACATATTCTGTATATTTGTGTGTCGCCGACAACATTCTTGCGTTACGATTGTCCGCGATGGCCTATGTCGGAGAAGAAGAAGGATAAGTGTTTGTTTACAAGGATAACAAAAACATATGTTTGTTTACGTTTTGAAAACGACGATCGTGTTTACGCCGACGTCTTTGTATTTGTATTTTCATTGTTGCTGCGTGTATGTTCAAAGTAGAAGACAAGGGTTCTATATTCGCATGTGCAACGTCATAAAAATCGTATATTAACATACAAATAATTCTTCTTCATTTTATATGCTTCTCGTTCTCGCTAGTTTTCATCCCGCATCGCGTTCATTCTGCCTTGTTTACCTTCTACACAATTAAAACATAGAGTTAAATATTTTTCTCGTGTCTTTTGTTACATTCGCGAGGTCTGAAAATGTAATTTTCACCTTTGAAATAGATAGCGGGACCATCTTAGACGACGTCCGTCGCCGAAATATCATCGTCCAATTGTGAAACAGTGAGTATATCTCGTCGCCGTCCACCGCATCGCAACGCTAAGCATCGCTGTATTGTGGAACCAACTATAGGAGCTTAAAATTGTCTCGCTGTTTTTAATTCGTATTTAATACGAAATTATTACAAGTTATAGGAGACACTACGTTAAAGTTTCATTTTTTCACTTTAAAGTTAATCAAAGTGTTATATACTTGTGGTATACAAATTATATTTAAAACAGGTTGACATGTTACTCCTAGGGTGATTTTTCAAAGGTTTGTTTCATTACATCCGAAGAAACCGCGAATGGAATATACTAGGGATTCCCGTTAATGGCCGCTCAAGAAGCTAAAACTATTTTCAAAATGTTTAGCATATTACATTATTTTTCGTTGTGGTGCGAAATAATAGTATGAAAAAAAGCACGTGAGTGGAGGAAAATTACTTTTCAAAAACAGATTAAATGAGTTTTAGCAATTTTTAAATTGATCTCATTTTGTACAAATCTCAGTGCTTGGACATTTATATATACCAGGCTGTAGCATAGAATAATTGCTCATGTTATTAAATTGTCATTAAGAATATTTCGTAGAGGCCTGGTTTGCGGTTCGCATGTACTTCAGTTTTAATAATGGAAACAAAATTTAAAGTTAGAATAGCCAAAAGCTAAACACTAAGCCCAAGTGAACCAAGTACTGACTATAGTGCTCTAGTTTAGACTATAATAACCTAGTGCTGACTGTGTGGGCTTAGACCTACTATAGTGCCATAGTGCTGACTACAGTGCCTAGATCTGACTATAATGCTCTTATCGACAATCCGTAGCCAGTGCTGAGTTGATGTGCAGAAGACCAAAACCAGTGTAACTCATTTTCGTTCTAGGTTATTTCCCTCCCCGCAATTAGCATCTCAGGTAAAATGCGGCAGACTGTGTCAAGACCACCGCATAGCTGCAGCTTTTTTCCGTGTTTGAGGCCGAGAAGTGCAGTGCTATATGGACTACACTGTCAAGTGCACTAACTGCGTCATCGCCACAAAGTGCAATGCTCGTATCTGGCGCGTAGTGTTCACGTCGTGCTGCGTGTACCTATGGAACTTCAAGCGGCGACCTTATCATTTCATTGGTGTACATTCTCTGGCAACATGCAGTGCAGGGCCCAAACGTGTTTTTGTATGTATCCTACGCGTATGTTTTGAGATCGAGCGTTTTTAAAGAGCGGTTTTTAGTTATTTTGGAGTTCTCTGAGATGGTGTNCTAGCAAGTAGGCAACGCTACCTACGGTGCCTAGCAAGTAGGCAACGCTACCTCCGGTGCCTAGCAAGTAGGCAAGGCTACTTCCGGTGCCTAGCAAGTAGGCAACGCTACTTACGGTGTCTAGTAAGTAGGCAATGCTACCTACGGTGCCTAGCAAGTAGGCAATGCTACCTACGGTGCCTAGCAAGTAGGCAATGCTATCTCCGGTGCCTAGCTAGTAGGCAATGCTACCTACGGTGCCTAGAATGTAGGCAGAACTACTTACGGTGCCTAGCAAGTGGGTAATACCACCTACAAGCGTGCATGATATGCTGCTGACGATGGTGGAGGATATTTTGAACTCTTACTGGAAACATCATGTAGCATGCATTAATAAGCTCACAGTACTGAAGCTGCCTGCTTGTTTCTGGCGACAGTCAGTATGTGGTTCCCTGTAGGAAGTGTTGGTATCGCCTTCGCGCCTATGTCTGTGTCGCTGCCGCCGAAAGTCTCGTGTGCGTTTTACACGAGAACGGTGGCACCTGGGCAGTTACAACTAGAGGAACATTTTTATTAACTAGGCCATACTTCTCAACATACCAGCATCAAACGTTTATAATTTCTGAAGGAAAACATTTTGCATCCAAAAAGAGGGTGGCTACCCTTGTTATTAACATTATGAGGGGATATACTAATGGAAGTCAGCTCTTAGGTTGAAGATCCACGATAACATAAAACAATGTTTGGAGAATTGTAGTTAAAATCTAGATTTTTGAGGGTTCATATCTCCCTCAGTAGTCCATTTAGGTAGAACATATTCCGTATATTTGTGTGTCGCCGACAACATTCTTGCGTTACGATTGTCGGCGATGGCCTATGTCGGAGAAGAAGAAGGATAAGTGTTTGTTTACAAGGATAACAAAAACATATGTTTGTTTACGTTTTGAAAACGACGATCGTGTTTACGCCGACGTCTTTGTATTTGTATTTTCATTGTTGCTGCGTGTATGTTCAAAGTAGAAGACAAGGGTTCTATATTCGCATGTGCAACGTCATAAAAATCGTATATTAACATACAAATAATTCTTCTTCATTTTATATGCTTCTCGTTCTCGCTAGTTTTCATCCCGCATCGCGTTCATTCTGCCTTGTTTACCTTCTACACAATTAAAACATAGAGTTAAATATTTTTCTCGTGTCTTTTGTTACATTCGCGAGGTCTGAAAATGTAATTTTCACCTTTGAAATAGATAGCGGGACCATCTTAGACGACGTCCGTCGCCGAAATATCATCGTCCAATTGTGAAACAGTGAGTATATCTCGTCGCCGTCCACCGCATCGCAACGCTACGCATCGCTGTATTGTGGAACCAACTATAGGAGCTTAAAATTGTCTCGCTGTTTTTAATTCGTATTTAATACGAAATTATTACAAGTTATAGGAGACACTACGTTAAAGTTTCATTTTTTTCACTTTAAAGTTAATCAAAGTGTTATATACTTGTGGTATACAAATTATATTTAAAACAGGTTGACATGTTNTTTTTTCACTTTAAAGTTAATCAAAGTGTTATATACTTGTGGTATACAAATTATATTTAAAACAGGTTGACATGTTACTCCTAGGGTGATTTTTCAAAGGTTTGTTTCATTACATCCGAAGAAACCGCGAATGGAATATACTAGGGATTCCCGTTAATGGCCGCTCAAGAAGCTAAAACTATTTTCAAAATGTTTAGCATATTACATTATTTTTCGTTGTGGTGCGAAATAATAGTATGAAAAAAAGCACGTGAGTGGAGGAAAATTACTTTTCAAAAACAGATTAAATGAGTTTTACCAATTTTTAAATTGATCTCATTTTGTACAAATCTCAGTGCTTGGACATTTATATATACCAGGCTGTAGCATAGAATAATTGCTCATGTTATTAAATTTNTTGTACAAATCTCAGTGCTTGGACATTTATATATACCAGGCTGTAGCATAGAATAATTGCTCATGTTATTAAATTTTCATTAAGAATATTTCGTAGAGGCCTGGTTTGCGGTTCGCATGTACTTCAGTGTTAATAATGGAAACAAAATTTAAAGTTAGAATAGCCAAAAGCTAAACACTAAGCCCAAGTGAACCAAGTACTGACTATAGTGCTCTAGTTTAGACTATAATAACCTAGTGCTGACTGTGTGGGCTTAGATCTGACTATAGTGCCATAGTGCTGACTACAGTGCCTAGAGCTGACTATAATGCTCTTATCGACAATCCGTAGCCAGTGCTGAGTTGATGTGCAGAAGACCAAAACCAGTGTAACTCATTTTCGGTCTAGGTTATTTCCCTCCCCGCAATTAGCTTCTCAGGTAAAATGCGGCAGACTGTGTCAAGACCACCGCATAGCTGAGGCCGAGAAGTGCAGTGCGATATGGACTACACTGTCAAGTGCACTAACTGCGTCATCGCCACAAAGTGCAATGCTCGTATCTGGCGCGTAGTGTTCACGTCGTGCTGCGTGTACCTATGGAACTTCAAGCGGCGACCTTATCATTTCATTGGTGTACATTCTCTGGCAACATGCAGGGCAGGGCCCAAAAGTGCTTTTGTATGTCTCCTACGCGTATGTTTTGAGATCGAGCGTTTTTAAAGAGCGGTTTTTAGTTATTTTGGAGTTCTCTGAGATGGTGTTACTAATGATCGTGACGTCTTGAAATAACTCTGGCTCAGTGGACTCGTCTGAAGTGTGTGTTCTTATCGTAGAACATCACATTCAACACACATTTAATACACGGGAGAGCGAAAAAAACTGGCATGGGCGTGCGTATGCAAATAACAGAGGTATGGAACCATTCAGAGTAACGCGATGCGGTCGGCAGGGCCTACTGCTGCTACAATCGCAGGTTNCATGGGCGTGCGTACGCAAATAACAGAGGTATAGAACCAATCAGAGTAACGCGATGCGGTCGGCAGCGCCTATATAAGACAACAAGCGTCTGGCAAAGTTGCTAGATGGCCTACTGCTGCTACAATCGCAGGTTATCAAGATTTAAGTGAGTTTGAACGTGGTGTTATAGTCGGCGCACGAGAGATGGGACATAGCATCTCCGAGGTAGCGATAACATTTGGATTTCCGCGTACGACTATTTCACGAGTGTACCGTGAATATCGGGAATCCGGTAAAATATCACATCTTCGAAAACGCTTTGGCCGGAAAAAAATCGCGAAAGAACGGGACAAACGACGACTGACGAGAATCATTAAACGTGACAGACGTGCAACCCTTTCTCAAATTGGCGCAGATTTAAATGCCTCCTGCATACCTTCAGACATTAGTCGAGTCCATGCCACGTCGTCTTGCGGCACTTCTGCGTTCTCGCGGGGCCCCTACACGATATTAGGCAGGTGCACCAGTTTATTTGGCTCTTCGGTGTAGTTTCATGGAGAAACGTTTATTCCAAACTCTGCAACGCATCTCGAGCTCCAGATAGGCGGGATACTTAACACCGAGGTCTTGGTAGCCGATGAGGGTGAAGCGAGGTGAGTGGGGGGGACATCGCCGGAATGCAATGGCGGAGGGAACGAGAGATCCCCGAGGAAACCCACCTACCAACGGCGTCATCCGGCACGATTACCACGAGCGAAACTCCGGGATCTATCCGACCGGGAATCGAACCCGGTTCGTCCAGGCAGGAGCCGAGTAGTCTGACCACTACACCACTGCGGCCCCGGCTGCTGTGGAAAGATGAAGACGTGAGAGAACTTGTGTGAGAGTTTGAAGCTGCCGGCAGTTCGCGGTAAACTGAGCACATTTGAAAGTCCTGCTTTCTGATATACTTGCACTCGCATTGTGTGTTCTTACACCATATGTACAGTTAACGTTGCTATGGGCTGCGTCGCTTTATTTGAAAATTAAATGTTTTCCAAATTGGCTAATTCTTAAACTTACATGCATTGAAAAGCAGACAGCAATATACAAGGGCACCGACTTGTAATAATTTTTGGTCGTGCTCAAAAAAAAGTTTGGGGAGGGTTGGTTGGTTAGTGTGTGTGTGTGAAAAGGGAGGTGGGGGGCTAAAAACGTAAGCTTTTAAAAGCACTATATTTCAAAAGTGGTGTGGTTTGAGACCAACATTAAGGTAGATGGCAGCACCTACCTGTTACTACACTAGAAACAACTGCCCGCAGACGACCCTGTATTCAGTATAGAGCTAGCGACGTAATGTTGAGGGTTTCAAGGGCTGGGATATTATATTTTTTATGGCGCTCGATATGCAAAGCACCCCCGCAGTCGGCGCCTATTGCAACATAAATAATTTCAGAATATTCACAAATATTTAGCTAAGAAGACATGGTCTTACTTTCCCGTCGTCGTTACCAGTTCTACTACGCGCACGCCAGACATCGTGGCCGTTCACGTATATGCAGGTAGGGGCGGTGACATTTGATGAAAGGTCGGTTTGGACAGTGTAGCCGCGAACAGCGTATAGACTGGTGCGTCAGCACTAAGCAGAGAACCTGCGCTGTGCTGACCGCCGCTGCCGCCTGTGCTTGTCTGCAGTGTTGCCAGCTCACGGTACCTTCACTCTTTCTGAGTCAAACCTTTGAAAATATACGTCGTGTATCACAAGTGTTTTATTCTTCTATTGAAAATAAGAGTTTATTTTTAATTTTTGGTTAAAATTAACTTTTAATTACATTCTATCTATAAATAATTGTGTTCCTTCAGTTCGAATAAAAACAGACATTAAATAGGTGTGTTGGTAATGCCTGGTAAGAAATACTTCTCATGCCTAATATTATTAAGGCGAGTGCGTACAAATGCGGTGCGTTGTCCCTACGGTGTAATTTTGCAGACTTGTTGAAGCTTGGTTTGCACGAGACTGAAGAATTGCCTGATAGTAGAACTTTAGCAGGGCTTTATGAAAGTTGAATTTAACCACNCTTGGTTTGCACGAGACTGAAGAATTGCCTGATAGTAGAACTTTAGCAGGGCTTTATGAAAGTTGAATTTAACCACGAATGGCCTACAATCAGGTTTACGCAAACTTACAATTGTTGTTGTTGTAAAAGCGCGGTGTTCGTTGTAAAAGCAAACGCAAACAAACGCAGCGCGTGATTCTGCGAGTTGTTAGACGAGTAGCTGGAGACATGCGCAGTAGACAGCGATCACTAACCTCATGACCAGCCACACTCGTGAGTCCGTGATTGACGCTATCGGTGCAATGAAACTACGTCATGACGTAACATCCTAAAATCATAATCGTGTGAA
Source organism: Clitarchus hookeri (assembly GCA_002778355.1). Lineage (NCBI taxonomy): Eukaryota > Metazoa > Arthropoda > Insecta > Phasmatodea > Phasmatidae > Clitarchus > Clitarchus hookeri. Next base: position 203,390 of record NQII01003552.1, read on the forward strand.
TTGCAAGTGCCGCACAACTGATGAATATAACGCCATCGTTTGATTTAGGGCACTGTGAAATTATAATAAATATCTGACTATTTATATTGGTACTGTGAAAGTTTTACTAGAACAGCAAAGAGCATTATAATATTTCACTCTGAATGAGACTGAACGCGGCTTCCTAATGCGAGCGGGGACAGCTGAGTGAAAGGATAGTGTTTTACATATTTAATTATTTAAGGCGTGGGCTCACCACCTTTCACAATATCACTTCTGAACAATAAACACTTTTTGCATTTTTGCCTGGACCACGTTTCTACAAAACGTTTTATGAAAAAATTTCAATGCCCTGAAAATTGCGGTTAAGTTTTATATACTCAACAAAAACAGAAACTGTTATTGAGTCACTCCTACTTGCTCTCTTGTAGCAAGGTTCTTCTCTTTGAAATGTACAAAGAGTTTTTTTAAAGCGATATTGTGAAAGGTAGCTGATACATGCCTATAGTACGTTCACAGTTAACTGAGCACTTTTGAAAGCCCTGCCTAAGATCTACTTGTATGCACTTCGTGTATTCTTCCGCCATATGTAACATAAACGTTGTCGTAGGCCTCATCACTCTAGCCACGCGCCGGCCAGGTGGAACTGAGAAATTATTATAAAAGTAAATGTTCTACAAATGTTCTCATTCTTACACTTATATGCATTAAAAATAACAAAAAATATAAAGACATAATACCAGCATTTACAAGTGTTCACCTGACATTTTTAATTCAACGTCAGGGCAAGGAACTACTTTCCCTCTAACTTTACTAGGCCCATGCCATTCACGGCGCTCATTACAATACGCTCAGGTACAGGCGGTGACATCTTTCAAACGTTGATTTGAAAAGCGCTCGGTTATTCGAGAACTGCCTTCAAGATCATTGGACACGTCAATCCCAGCGCTCTCCGACTTCGCGCCAGACCGCGCCTATAACTCGCACATCTGCTTCTCCTCATTCACAGTTGGAACTGAATGCGTGCCGTTAAGAGAATTATTTGTAAATGTTTGTACCAAACGTGTTCAGTCCGCCGCGAGACAGCTTTTTACGTAATTTATTACATTTTCTTTTCTCCTCGAATCTCGACGAAGAACTGGGGAGAGTTACGACATGGAAAGGGGAGTAATTATTTGTGTCACGCTGCAGGCAGGGGAAATTTCTTTTCACCAAATAAAAACGTTGTAGTTTTTATTTGCGAGGAATGTGTCGGTCGACGGCATTTCCTCGCGATCTCTTAGCTTTTTGCTTCAGTTCGACAGTCTGGGAACATTCTAACTGGCGAACGGAAACTGGGAATTACATGGTAAGCCCTAGTTGTCTTACGGGTCTCGTTGTAAGCAATGCTATCTCTAAATATAATAAAACAAAGTCGCTTATCCGCATCTGTCTGTGTATTCGCTTAGTACTTCTAAACTACTTGATGGATTTTGATGCGGTTTTCAACATCATTTAGAGAATTTCTTGAAGAAGGTTTTGGTGTATTATACATTTATATTTAATGTAAGGATAGTAGAGAAATGTCGAACCGTTTGTAATCAAGTCGTAAAAATACCGCTTTTAGGGCGCTTACAAGGCTTGCGCTGACTAAACCATAAGAGACACATCAAATTAGTGCACTACAGAATTGTAGCTCTCGAAAAGCTCTACAGGAAAGTCTGCGATAGTATATGGTTATCTTTTAAGGATGGCCCACAGTAAGCATTTTTGTCTTTCGAAGTATCGCTGTAAAAACTAAATTGTTAACGGGCGAAGCCGGGCCGGTTCACTAGTCTATTATAATTTGTAAAATGCTATGGAATATTTCAATGTAAACATTTTTTTTTCAGGACAGAAACCAATGTCGATTTTTTTTGCCAATTCATAAATTTGGTCATTTAAACATACATTTTTAAACATCAAGGCTCGGCATAGCCCCTTTCGCAGAAATTCATCATTTTTTATTCATCATTTCAATTCCAGCGGTATTATTGGAAATGCTTGTTTATGTAAAATTTACTATTTACAAGTGTTTAATGAATTTGTAGATAATTTTCACTGAGTGTTACTTCCTGCTTACAAAAAAACAGGAACTTATTGACAAAAAAAAAATATATGTTCTTGACTTCTTACAACAAGCACATAACACACAATTAAAAATGCGCTAAAAAATATTAAAGAACTCGTAAAATGCAAATTGTCTACGATCGTACATTGACAGTAATTACTATGAATCGGAAATTATGACACGGAAACGAAGAATTCGTGCAAGAGGGGTGAAGCCGGGCCTTTAGGCCGTGATCCACACTTGTACTCGAAAGTGAGTAAGAGAGCGAGTAGTTATAAATAGCCGGTTTAAACACAGGTTCGTGACTGGGAGCCGGGAGCCACAGCCGAGGACTTCCAGCTCTTGCATTCCGCCGCCATTTTTTTCCCCGTTTTTCTCTCGAAATGTCCCTTATTTCCCTCGAAATGTCGCGTATTGCCCTCCAAATAACTGTCTTTACATAAAAATGTCCCTTTTTTCCCTCGAAATTTCTCTAATTTCCCTCAAAATATAATTTTTTCTAATTCTTTTCAATGACTTTACAACGTGGCTAAATGACTCATTTTTGGGCAATGAGGAGTTGAGGAGTCTTCTCATAGTCGACCCCTACCATACTTCATGCTCTTGCATTCACAGGGTGCCATGGTGATGCAGCAGATAAAGGACATGTTAAACTTCACCCCATTGTATTCCAAGCTGAGAGGGTTATCTCAGAGTCTTCCCAAATACGATGTAAACTACAAATAGTCATTTAAGCCCTATGTGAACTTACAAGCATAGTTGGCCGTAATTCCCGAACCGTGTAAGATGTACTTCGTCAAATTCATATAGTAGGCATCGAGCAGACAAAGAAAATTATCAAATGGTCATTTAAGCCCTATGCGAACTTATAAGCATAGTTGGCCATAATTCCCGAACCGTTTAAGATGTAGTCGTCAAATTCATATGCAGACAAGGAAAAGAAACATGTGGTCATTTAAGCCCTATGCGAAATTATAAGTATAGTTGATCATAATTCCCGAACAGTTTAAGGTACAACCAGCAAATACATAACATAGGCAAGAGAGTGTTCTCCGAGTATTCCCTGATGTCCCGACTGGCCCCTACATCACACTCTTGCAGGGGGGTGTTCTCCGAGTCTTCCCAAATCCCTGCCACATCACCCGACTGGCTCCTACATCATACTCTTGCAGGGGGTTCTCCGAGTCTTCCCAAATCCCTACCATGTCACCCGACTGCTCCCTACACCATTAGTTATCTCTGTGTCTTCCCAAATACGATTACCATTTAATTCATTCGTACTAGATCATATACTTCATGCTCTCGCATTTCAAGCGAGAGGTTGTCTCAGACATCACACGCTAGCATTCCAAGCCAGCAGGATTATCTCAGAGTCTTCCCCAGTCATTATGACGCGAGGCATAATATAAAGGACATCGCCATGGCACTTGGTGTAACATAAAGAACTTTACCAAACACTTCAACGATGCACGCACCCTAACATAAAGGGTGACACCAAACACTGCAGCGAAGCACGCGAGGCAAAAGCACACCACTGTACACTTCAACGACGCATGCATTTTAATATGAAGGGTGACACCGAACACTTCAACGATGCACGCACCCTAACATAAAGGGTGACGCCAAACACTGCGGCGAAGCACGCGAGGCATAATGTAAAGGGCGCTACCGTACACTTCAACGATGAGGACATTTTAATATAAAGGGTGACGCCGAACACTTCAAGGACTCACACACGCTAATATAAAGGTTGACGCCAACCACTGCGGCGAAGAGCACGAGGCATAACATAGAGTGCGCTACCGTACACGTCAACGGCACGGGCATTTTAATATATAAAGTGTGGCGCCGAACACTTCAAAGACGCATGCACCCTAAAATAAAGGGTGACACCAAACACTGTAATACTTAAGTTATGCAATAATAAACAATAGAGACACATCATAGACGTAATCATGCAGTGAGCAAGATATAGTATCGAACCTCTACTATAAAAAAATACCTGATAGTTCCACAGTTCGTAATAGCGATATCAGTGTTGCTATTGTGACGTGAACTTTAGTAAACAGCTGGAATGCCCGACAACGGGAAAAAGAGCTTATGTTCACATGAACCAACCTCAAAAAAAATTCTACAATATGACAATTTCAGTACACTATTTACCAGCGAAGTTATTGTGATTACATTATACGACTTGTAAAGGTTGTGGTCCTTTGCTTGCCACTTACCACCAAGTAATTAAACCAGTGGTCATGCAAGAGACTACGTCACTGCTACATATTGATGATTAGATATGAAAAAAATGCGAAGGTAAATAGTTATAAACTCCTACCGACCGTTGCATGTTGCGCGAGCAACGAACGTTGTACATTATGCTAGACAAATAAAAATTACAGTCTCAAAACGCTGATGCGAGCAGACAAAAAATAAAAGGCAAATAGTTATTATCATCTACCAACCAACACGCATTGCACAAGTGGCGAGCACTGTACAGCGCATCACTCGATGCTAGACAACACCACAAGTCTGAAAACTAATTCGGTAGCCTTGGTTAGTACAGCAAAATAGTAAACGATTTTCCCCACGTACACCCTCCGTCCGACCTATGATACAGTACAGAGCCACTTGAATTCCACTAACAACCAACGCATAATGTGCGAGCATTGAGCAACGCACGTTACATTAGACTTAAATTAAATACTATGACAGAGTCGAGAAGAAGGGAGAGCGACAAGGTCAACACTACTGCATAGCGATGCAAATCAGATAAGGAATGTAAAGGAAACAAGTTACAAACACTTACTGACCAGCACTTATTGCACAAGCGTCGGGTGCTGTACGTTGCTTTAGATGATTCTGGACCAGACCAGACCGTCCTGATCAGTACAACAGCCATTCCACCCTAGTTTTCTCATATTCCATCTGTGCACCTCTTACCCGACGTCCTGGCGGGGACGTGTCTCATGCTCTGTCATTCCACCTTGGGTTTCTCATGTTCCTTCCAGTCCCCTTTCACCTGACGCCATGACGGGGACGTGTATCATGCTCTGTCACTCCAACTTGGTTTTCTCACATTCCTTCCGATCGGATGAAGAAAAGACATGCTAAAAACACACAGAGAAAACCCATTTGTCCCTGCTCGCAATGTCAGGTAACATAATGTCTGACGACCTTGACGTTAACCTTTTGCCATTATTTCGAACGATATCTATGCTAGGACTGAAGGGTAAAAAATCTTTATTATGTTTATAAAACAATCATGGAATCACTCGGAGAAAATCCATTTGACTCATTCGCAACAGAAGAAAACATTTCAACATGCAACCATGGCCTTTACATTGAATGATATTAAGCAACCTTGAACTGACCTAAGAGGACATCATATGACGTTGACCTTTGACCACCATTTTGAAAAATCTATAGCTTATACGAAAAAAAAGTTTCGTAACTTGTAGTAAATTTAAAAAAAAATTGCAGAAAAATTATAAGACCTTCGCGGCTGAAGACTGAAGCATGCTCCAGTCTTCAGCTTTGACGAAGACCTTCGCTTCGTCTTCGTCGAAACGAAGGTTTTATGATTTTTCTGCTATTTTTTTTAAATTTACTACAAAATTACGATATTTTGTTTTTGTTTTTTAGTCTGTACCTTTCTTTAATTAGAGGGAACATCCTTGACTATAACGAGGAAACCATGTGGATCTCTCCAAGAACATGCACACATCGACTTAAATTTTTCAAAAGATATGTCTGTATAAACATTATCGGAATAATCATTATGTAAATTTAAATCATCCATGCGAAACAAAACCAGTATGTTTTCATTGTCAAGTAGTAATTGTTTTGGTAGGCAAGAGTAAGTTTGACAAAGGTAAAACTAATCCACTTCTACGTGTCTGCCCATGCAGAAATATTCTTGATTGCACCACTATTTCTCACATGCTATATCGTCGAAAATAAATACAGAGTTTGATAAAGCTTCAATTGGAGGCACAACAGCTTCAGTGTCACTGCGTAGAAAATAAACTAGTCCAACCACAGCCCATAGATTTGTGGCGAGAGGTTGACTCTTTGACAGATGCAGAGATTTCGAATATAAGTACACATTCTCGAACCGGAGGCCATTGAGTTCCGCCCTCAAACTTAACATCACACATGTTTTTCCACAGTTTGAAGGCTAAGTTATGATGCATTGCACTGTATTCGGAAATAAGCTTCCATACCTTGATTAATGGGAGATCGCTTCTTCCTTGCAGTAATGCCTATGGGTAGAGTAACATCTTACTTGACAATATGCATTTTACCATTACTATCTTGCTATGTGTGTGGGGAGAATTTCGGAGCGTGCGGAGAGAGCATAGTCAAAGGTGGAGCATGTGGAGACATTTGCGGAGCATGCAGAGTCAAATGCGGAGCATGCAGAGTTAACTGTTAGAGCATGCGGAGACAATTGGGGAGCATGCAGAGTCAATTAAATGGCAAAGGACTATACCTAAGACTGTACCCTACATGAGGTGGAAAAAGAACCAGACAAAGGGAAGGAAAGAAACGATCTTAAAGAAATTACCTAACAGACTGCTTACTAGCCTAGACTTACCACAAACCCCAAAGACAACAGTAACAGCCCTGAGACACACAGGTCGCTTACAGGAAATATGGAAACTGTGTTGACTACTGTGACAGCTTTGGAAACCTACGTCTTCCAATGGAATTGTGCAAGTATTTTCACGACATGGAACTAAATTACAATTACTTCACCAAACAGTCACAAAGTCAGTGGAACTGCAGTCACCTCTGTCTTCGCTTCTTGGCAAAAGAGTTAATAAAATAGCAGACACGTACATGTACTGTGATCAGTTATGTCTAACATTGGTCTGGATGGGCAAGAGCTCAGAACTACGCTGTGTGCATTTCCCAGCACACATCTTGGAAGGACCATTGTCTGTGGCACTTGTATATTTCCAAACATATTTCTCAGTGCACAATGTAGACATTTAAAACTGTTAATTTCGTTATGTTAAAAATAATACCGTGGAAGAAGTGCCACTACCCACAGGTTCAAATGAGATCGATGATATTGCATCAAGTATTGCAACTAGATGTAATGTTTTTACTGCAAGGAAACTCAAACACTCTGAAAAGTGAGATGATTTGCAGTGCAGATATTGATTTGACTAAGCATGATACACTAGCCTCCATGTTGGGGTTAGAACACAGCTTGTATGGGAGTGGTAAAGTGCATGAATCAACACTTCCAATATATTTGATGCCAGCGAATGTTATAAGAGTGAACTACAATCTGGTAACAGGCTCATATCTCAATGGGAAACCAAACCACACGTTACATGAGTTTGCAGCGATGGTGCCACCTGGCTTCAAATCAGTAGAGGTTACAAAACCTCTTATTTACGCACCGATTGTATCGAAGAGGGTGAAGGAAATTATTGGCCTTATAGTTGACAAAGAAGACGATTTGAAAATTTTTCCGAGGCGAAGAAATAATGCTATGCTTACACTTGAGGAAAGAAGGACCTGAATTTTAAGAAGAAACATAAAAGCAGGTCTCGATGCCAACACAAATGTCAGTACAACAAGAGCTGTCAGTATGTTAACACGCAAGAATTTCAGGTTCTTGAAGAGTCTTGGGTTCAGAGTCAGCAAGAATGGAGGCAGAAATACTGAATAAATATAGACGAGCCCATTAGCTACGATGATGCCATTACAAAAACTAAATTTCATATTCGCCATGCCTACCTGGTCCTTACATGCTATCGTCCAACGTTCGAATACCGGTGCAAAACCAAGAAATATTTACGCTATCATGCAACTCGTACTTGAAATTCCGAAGTACGCTTACGGAGGTTGGAGATGATGTACCTACAACTGTCAAGATAATTCGAAATGGAGTACTTCACATGATTATTAAAATAATTTACGAACTCAATGGCATCGAGCTCGATTAGACAAGATATGTAGGTATTACAGCTACGATGAATAACTACCTATCTCTTACAAGAAACCAACTGCCCGCAGAAAAATGGCTGGATGGGGAATCGAACTGGATTATAAAGTACCAGTGTATCAAGGCGAAAGACTAGAAATATGCATTACACACTCTACGTTTGATGGGATTCGCCGAGGACTACAAACATATAATAGTTAATTCCAAACAAGCTCTGGTGAAAGTTTTAGCAAACACGCAAACTAATGCTATTGTAGATACTGCAAAAATCTCTACATTCCATAAAGTGGCTTCTACCACAGTACAAGTAAAAATGCAAGAACGAATCAGACTGCTGAAGTTTGTCGAGAAAGGAAGGAATATCGATGTGTCATTTCGCTCATGGAGCTTGGAAACATACCAGGGCCTTATGCATCCTCAAAATGTAAATTGGAATGTTAAATCACGTTTTGCTATGGAAAAACCAAAATACATAATTCTGGCATTTCAGACCTGAAGGCAAAATACTATTGGTGCATATCGCTCAAAGTTTGACCACAACAAGATAAAGAACCCTAAAGTGATTTTAACTCTGAAAGTTTTCCCTATGTGGACCTAAACAAAGACTTCATTAATGGATCATATATGTTAGCATACCAAAGGTTTGCAGATTTTCAAAGATCAAAGCTTCGACGACACTCGCACCAAATGTGTTCATGAACAGTGCACCACTCCTGGTATTCGACATCAGTAAACAAGATTATCTCACAAACACTGGTTGTTGTAGACTGCAGAATTGAAATTATGGCTACGGAGTACATGCCTGCCAACACTCAAGCCTATGCTCTCATAATCCACGATCGCTTGGCAACATACAATGCGAGAAATAAGTGGTTAAAATACTTACATAACATCTCAGTTTTCTACCCACCTCAATCATGTTCGCTAAAGTGCAGGGCTTCACATCTCCAATGGAATTCATCATAAAGGAAATGTGTACAGCTTACTCTGATAGCAGAACAAAGTAATGCAAATTGCTACCTCCGTTTTCGCACAATATGCTATAATACAAAAGCTAGAATACGAATAAATGGCTTACGAATCATTTCCATGGTCTGCACTGAGAAGATGGAAATGTGGAACATGAGAAAATAATTAATGTACTTACCGAGATGATGGATGATGTAGTGGTCTTCGTGGCTGGTCCAGAGCAGAAGAGGTGGTTAAGCATTTACTGCAATGAAAATATCAAAATTATTGACTTGCAAACCGAGTACGAGTGCCTGTCTTTACTAGCGTCGAAGACAATGCACCTGGACCTGGCACATGGCTGTGTCTCATGCGAGCGGGGTTGGACCGGTCTTCGCCGGAATGTACTGCTGCATTACGTGTGGAGCCTTGGTATGTGATGACGTCAATTCCGTGCGAGTATAATGGAGGAGAGAGCGCCGTGACACAACATTATTGTCTGCCATTATCAGACAGTCTTCATTCTCTCTCACCAGTGCTCGAACAGATACACAGTGTTTGCTCCCTGCATTAGTTAAAAAAGACTATTTCAAAAAACTCAGTTGAGTGTTGGGGACAATATGGTGAATTTGCACGCATATATCTGTTTTACTGCCATATTCGAATCATCTCTGTTGTTTAGATGCGACATTCTCGGGGTTGGAACCCACAATGTCTCATTTTCAAGGTCGGTGCACTATCTCCAGCACCAGGGTATATAAGATATTTAATATTAAAAGTAGAATAATGATATGTGAAAATAAGTATGTTTACCATTATAAAGTTTTACATAAATAATAATTTTTGTCAGTGGATATGTAAGTGAGTAATGAGTGGCTTTCTTGGCTGATAGGGTACATATATGAAAATCATTGTGGTTTAAGCTTCTGTTGAGTTCATGTCGATAACTAGGATATGTCTTCGTGATTTGCAGGTCTTCTGCATGCGTGATACACAGACACCAGTTTTTCAATTATGGTAAACATCTTCTCTTTATGTTTTGGGATGGCTAATATCTGAGTACATACATAGCTGAAATGCATATGTTGCAATTCTTCCTTACTCGACATTACAGAGTTCATACATTTAATTTTTTTAATGAATAACAATTTTGGAGCGAGCGATATCTAAACGTTAATTAGCATATCTGTTTCATGGGTAATTCGTTTCATAATGAACTTACAGTTCTAGCACTATAAATATTAAATAATAAATTAAAATACATTTATATAATATTTAAAAACTAAATAAAGTATTAACTTGCAGTTTATAACTGAATTGCTCTGGTAAAAGGAAGTGAGCGTGTGAGATTTGGAACGATGTAGTGACTGTAGGAAATATAAAAACAGCTATAAGGACTAAAATTGGTAATGCGAATGGCATTAAACTTTTGGCTCAATGAGAAAAATAAATGGTAATAGTAAAAAGAGGTAGTTTTTAATGTTGTAAACAATAGCTGTGTTTTTTAAAGCATTATGTATTTAAAAATAATATAAGTTTTTATTTACCTTCAGACTTCCATCCTTCACGAACTCGGATATGTCCCAGGCGACTTGCAACAATATATCAACTGTTGAGAACTGTAATCAGGCCTGAGAGTGAATTATTTTTGTAGTAGGAAATGTAGTTCATCCTTATCACCTACTTGTCTGAGTCCAGAAACTAGCAAAAATGTCATCAGTTGAAACAAGAGTAATTCAGTTAAAACTAATAAAATTACATAAAATCATGACAGAACTGAAACCTTTAGTGCACATTTTATCCACTGTTTAAAACAAAAGTTGTTTAAAACTTATTTTCGATACAATAAAATTATTTTCTTTTTACATATAAGATACATCAAAATGTTCTCTGTTATCTTTAATTCTTAGTATTACATGCACATGTGGCTATAAAATAAATATATATCCGTGCTTCCGTACAACTATAAAATATATAACGATATATTTGCCAATAGATTTCACTCCAGTATTGTCGAAATAGTAGTGCAGGCGCGCACTTTTGTATAGGTAAAGGTAAAACCGGATGCTGTTAATTATACCCAAAAAGATTTCAAATACGTGTATTGCATATTAAATATTAGGCACTAGTTGGTAAATGCTAAATAAATATTATTTGAACACAGTCGATACTTGTTCGTTCCGCTACTTCGAACACCGTTATTCTTCCAAACAAAAACCACTCAAGTAAACAGATGCCCAGAAACATCTCATTTTACCCGCCAGGGATTCTCTGCATTCTTCCTAGAGTCCCTCTTCAGATCGTAATTTTCTGTCTCGTGAAATTCATTCACAAATTATGACAACGTATTTTCATATATGCTATATGAAATGAGGAGACATTAAGATTAAATGAGGACAAATTTTAAGTACATCAATAAAGACTAGCCGCTTCTGTTCATCTTGACAATTCTTGTGAACGCTTCGCTTTTGAGCAGAGTCTGCACAGTGAGTAGCCANACTAGCCGCTTCTGTTCATCTTGACAATTCTTGTGAACGCTTCGCTTTTGAGCAGAGTCTGCACAGTGAGTAGCCCGTGGCCTAGTTCTTCTTGAGCTTGCGTGCGACAGGAGCCAGCAGCCTGCTGCAGACGAAGGCCGCCAACCTCCACAGCAGCCACACAGCCAGGAGAGCGGAGACTACGAGGAAGGCTGCTACATCCAGGAACAGGTACTGGTACCACGGTGTGTAACCCGTGGCCTAGTTCTTCTTGAGCTTGCGTGCGACAGGAGCCAGCAGCCTGCTGCAGACGAAGGCCGCCAACCTCCACAGCAGCCACACAGCCAAGAGAGCGGAGACTACGAGGAAGGCTACTACATCCAGGAGCAGGTACTGGTACCACGGCATGTCCACGGCGGCAGTGCGCAGGTGTGCCGCTCCCTTGTGGCGTAGTACGTACTCCGTCCACCAGACTGCGTTGTCCAAGGAGCTCATCGGCTTGTCTCTGACTGTGGCTGACAGTCGCCTCACGTTCTCCTGGTAGCTGCACACAAACCACGTGGAATACAACTGTGTGTCATTTTGGGGTGAAATAGTTGCTTTATTTTAACATGAGAGAGAGCCGACCTCCCGTGGCGCAGTCTGTTAGTGTGCCACCGGTCTGCGGTGCGGGAGGTTCTGGGTTCGATTCTTAGGTAAGACATGGGCGTTAAAGTTAGGTCATACGATAGTTTATAAGCCATCCCCTGATAAGCCTTCAGGCATAACACTGGGTGGCTTTAATAAGCCCTTTACAATCCAATTTAACACGACAGCAACAGTGAAGAACTTAGTATATCCGTGCTCAGGTTCAAGGGAATTAATGCAAATAGTGACAGCCACTGCAGCTCCTGTGTAGAAAAAGGGTGGCGGGGTGGATATCTGTCAACATTCCACATTCCCTGGTCTCGCGTATGTGCTTACTGTAAACAGACGCCCAACACTTCGTAACTTCAGCTGGCATCCCATTTGTCCCCTCGAGGTTGGGTCAACCTTGTTCCAATCCCAGAAAACAAAAAAAAGTCCAATTTGCTGCTATGATTCAAACTCATATCCTCTGGTTGAAAAATGACTACATTATCCACAACAGAAATAAGGCAGACACTCGCAATTTATCGGTACATATACACTAATGGGCGTGAAAAATGCATCGCCTTGAAGGAAACATGCATACGAAACTTATAGGATATTAAAAGTAGTCTATGATAAATGCAGATGATTACAATTTAAGAATGACTGTGAATATTAGATGTAGCGGTATCCTCTGAATTTACGTGTAAAAGTGTATAAATAGAGGAACGTTGAGGATCAATGAATACTCTTTGTTTATCGTCAGTGAGCTCTGAACGTTCCCACTGGCCTCAGTATGCCTCGTCGAAGTGAAAGGCCACCTTTGAAGCATATTACGCAGTTTCAACGAGGCCGGATAATCGGCTTGCGTGAAGAAGGATTTTCATATCGCGAAATTTTTGCTCATATGGAGCTTAAAGCCAAGATAGTACTGCGAGTATGAGAACAGAGGTCTGAAGAGAACAGGACGAGTCCAAAGTCGGGAACTTGACCACGAAATATGACGGCACTATGGGATGACAGACATCTCACATCCGCACGGCAGTGACGGGCCGTTCTTCTTTGTCTCGAGTGTTAGCAGGACGTCGAAATGCTGCAACAGGTCTGACATGTTCTGCTTCACATAGGACGGCTTGCTTACATTACTTTGCAAAGATTCCCTTGAGGCTGAACCGTCGACGCCTCAGGCTACTATGGGCTCAAGAACACACCCACTGCTGTGCAGAGTGACAACACATCGTGTATTCGGACGAGTCCCGCTTCAACTTGGATTGCAATGATGACCAAAAGCGCATTAGATAATATCAAGGCGAGTGCCATCTGTCATAATGCATTGCCCAGCGTCATACTGCACGAAAGATAAGCACATTTGTTTTGGGAGAATTGGGTATCATAGGTGATCTTGGCTTATAATAATTATGGGCCCTCTCAGTAGGAGCCGCTACATCCAAGAAGGTAAGGAGGCTGAAGTCATACCTTTTCTCTAGTACACTCCTATATCCATATAACAACAAGAACATGCTCGATCTCCTGTTGCCATAAATATCCAGGCCATCCTTGAAGCAAAACAGATACTGATTCTTCCCTGGCCTGAATTGTAGAACGATGATCAAATAAACCCAAAGTGGAAATTCAAATAGCTATTCAATTTGGTTTTGTTTTTTCTCTCGCACTATGGAAAACGCACAATTTCACAGATCCTTAAATCTATGGGACATCAAAAACTTTTTGTTCTTAATGTTAGATTAGGTAAGGTATAAGTATATTTAAGATAGGTATTTAGAATAAAATTTTCTTTTTTACAAGTTAACCACTTTATATGGAGACAACAATACATATTATTCAAAGAAACATTTCTAATACTCTGCATGATAATCTAACAGTGGCTATGCTACTACTTCTGTGTTACAGTAGTTAACAAGTTTGCGCAACCTAATATGAAACAGCACTCACAAATGTGCATACTCTACTGGAGCTATGTCAGCTGCAGTGTCTGTGGATGATTGGTGGCTGCACTGACTGATAACTCTCTGGCCACACACACTGACATTGCCCGTGGGGTTAAATACGGCGACGGGAAGTGTCTAGAGGTTGATAGAATGGTAAGTTGGACGAAAAATCTGAGTATGGTGACTGCGGATTGCCAAATGTTCGGTGATTTCGAATATCACAAGATATGTTAGAGAATGGTCGATCGCGTGTGGCGTTGAATTCCTACTCCAGAAGTTCGGTCACGAATGTTACTTGGATGGGGACCTCCCAGACGCTGCTTCGTTCTCGAGTGCCAGTCATAAATCACTGTGGTAAAACTCCCAGGTGGTGAGGGAGAGTTCCCAACGGTCCTGTGAAGTGTTGAATAAATACCAGAGGGCAAGAAACGCCTTAATTTAATGTTACTATGTAATGGCATGTGTGGTACTCTTAACACTTGTGGCAGTTAGGCGGGCACCAAGTTCTGAGCCCGATTGTTGAACTTACATCTGGAGCACCACCGGAGGACAGGTTGGCCAATGTTGATAAGCTGGACTTACATTCGGGATGATGAGGTTTTCTATTCCCGTTCGGGCCATCCTCATTTCGGTTTTCCATCGCTTTCCAAACTCACTCCATCGTCACTTTTATACAAAGCTGTAAACCTCCCTTGCAGGATCGCCAGCTCTCAAGACATCGATGTTAAGAGCCGCCCAAATATCTCCACCCCGCTCCCTGTAGGACCGCTGACATGGACATATGCCTTTAGGAAAAAAACTTTACCATTGTCGCTTTCTTACTGAACGGATACATTGATTTGGTAAATTCGCAATAACTTCGTAGAGTGTAGAGTAAATTTAGCGCGTATTTACAAGGCGTGTATGTCGTGGGTGACATGATGAACTTTGTTCGGCGACATTCAGTGACAGCACTAATGTACCCATTGCTTATTAGATACGTGGCACATGAGGCAATGGCACCGTCTCTTGTCTTAATTCCCTTTCGTTGGCTGTAGATGTCAATTTGATGTAGCGAGTGCGAGAGCCAGTCGTTCCAGGACCCGGTCATGTGAACGGCTCTGCGGGTCTCACGCGAGAACCATGGTGCTGCACTGAGGATCACTTCAATACAATACGTGACAAGGTTTGCTGTGATGGGTACCCCGTGCAAGCAAGGACCGGTATTCTGCTACTGGAAAAGGACCGCATCAAAGTTACCGAACCTGCGTTTACACATGTTATTTCATGTACAGGCCTGGAATTGTTTACGATAACATGCTGTGTGGAAAAAAAAGTTAGCGATCATTTATACGTATTCCTCCTCACCCTTCCACCCAACTAGACATTACATAAATAAATAATGATTTTATAAACATGCAATTTAAAAAAAAACATTCATCTAATTGTTTTTTAGCTTTATTGTGAAAAATATTTAAAAACCACTGCTAAACATTAGTTACGTATTTTTTTCTAAATGCAATGTTTAATTTTAGCTAAAGTTTTTCTGAAAATCATAGCACCTTCAAGAAGAACTTTCTTTGAAACCTGAACACTGTGATCGTCTTCGGTAAGAGTTACACTTTTGGTTTCTCTTACTTTAAATATTTTCATAAAACTTAAAAAATAATTATGTTTAAACAATACAATGAATTTCGATGTAATTTCTTTGTTGTGTTCTATTTACTCCAACTGCCATTGCGATGTGCAGCCAAACATTTTAATTACGTACATATTTGAAATTTGTATTGCAAAATTATAAATGTAAAATGTCCATAGGTTCCTTAACTATTTTTGCGTATTACTTTCACTGCAAGTCGCCTGCTGGCTTGGACATTGTTGTCTAGTCGTCGGAACACTGTCAACCACACAGGCCTAACATTACCACGTCCTTGGTTGATCTCTAATCTGGCGCTAGGCCAGAGGGTCTGTCTGGTCTCGGACTGTACTCAGCCTTTTCAAAATCTGTGCCGATCGACCTGCAAACCTCGGCGGCGATAAACTGTTTTTGTACATGACATTCGTGTCTGTAAGCTGATACTTTTACGAGCTGATAATTATTCAACGCATTGATAAGTCAAATGCTGTATAACTATTTCAATTCTATTGAAAGACAAATATCGTTGTGTAGAAATCGTATCCCACTATTTTTGAGAGCAATGCATAACTTATCACAGTTAACTATATTTTCTCATTTAGTTATGGATAAACATATAAGGGAGTAACTCAGTAATGTAAAGCAAATGATTATACATAGCGGGATTTAAACCAAACCATTTTAAGAATATAAATTACAACTTTTTGGCATGGACATTCTATGGCCTCATTTCAGTCATTATCCCCCGAAACGCTATTAAATTGGTACTTATTCGACATTTTACCTGTTATCCTGCAAGATTGTCCTCAAAATATGAAGTATCTTCTCTTTGCTGACTTCACTGATGTCCAGCTTGAGTCCTATTCCTTTCTCCACTATTCTCTTGGTGTTGAAGTCTTGGTCTGAGAAGAAGGGAATGCTTATGAGAGGTACTCCTGAGTCTATGGCCTCTTCAGCGCTCTGCAAACCTCCTTGCATAATGTACGCCTTCACATTGGGATGTCCTGCAGCCAGAAGGATAAACATATGCCACAAAACTTCTGCTGTTGATTGTGCAAATTTCCCTTATTAATTATGCCAAATATACAGTAAGTTTACATACCTAAATGAAAATTTTTGTATTCACTACTTATTAAAATATATTTAAAATTATTCAGTTTTAAGGTAAGTAAACATTTGGCCCGCCATGCCTGTTTTTTTCACATTTGTCAGCATTCTCACAGTAGGGGCAAAATATTCATGCAATTGTCAATATTTATGATGTCCCAAAATTTGAGGCACCATTTATTTACAATGCGATTCGATTACCTGAAATAATATGTTTGTTTATGTCAATAAGGCAACCAAGCAAGTATAATTTATTGGGAATAAAATGTTACCCAAACGAAGACGACTTACACCACGAGCAAAGACTATCACCAACATTCCCATCACAGATCGTAGGCACACCATTTGTTGTGGTAATAAAGGAAATAACATGTTTAAATATTACCAGGCAACTGGTAATCAGACATATTATTAAAAGTCTTAACTGATGTGTAAAAAGTAAGATGGCCTGAAAAAAATGGAAGCTTAAATTTTACCTATGGCAGCAGAAACGTCAGGATTTCTCTTAGGAATATAGCTAGAGTCACAAACTCTCAGGGACAAACCTTACATAACGCCTTCAAAAGAAGCCCTGCCTATAAATTAATTGCAGAAATATGTTTTTAATGCATTGTGAAAAAAAAAATGCAAGATAGATTTTACTACCAGCCTAGGCGAATTCAAAAGGATATATATATATATATATATATATATTTTTTTTTTACATGTTTCTATGTACTGGGGTTTATTACGTCCACTCTAGAGTCCAAATGGCTGGACCAATCTTGACAAGTAAGGTACCGTTGGATTAATTTTGAAACTGCGGATGACACTGAATAAATGGCGTATTTAAGTCATGAATATGGCTGGCTGACGCTAACCGCAATGCTGTCGGATTTAATTTTTTTTTCAAACCACAGCATTTTGGGAATTAATTGAAAGCTTTTGGCAAAAGGATTCCAAAAATACATGTAAAAATAATATTCACCAATATGCTACATCAATATTTATTTAATATAAATTCCCATTTAGTGAACAATAACTGTCATTATGGTGAACTTGTGGGCATTAAATGAAAGCTTTTGGCAAGAGTATTCCAAAAATTGTATAAAATGAGCCCTAAATTAAATATGAAAATAATAATGGTAAATTTATCAGATTATTAATTAATAATAACAAGATGTTAATAATATAACTAATTAGCCTATTTTCCTCTACATGGATGCTAATAATTTTCATGAAGTTCTCTACAGCTTAGATGATCTTGACGTCTTATTTGATAGCGATATCATTATAGATTCAACTGGAACCTAACGCAATTCTAGTGAGAAAATTACA
Source organism: Clitarchus hookeri (assembly GCA_002778355.1). NCBI lineage: Eukaryota > Metazoa > Arthropoda > Insecta > Phasmatodea > Phasmatidae > Clitarchus > Clitarchus hookeri. The sequence goes on from NQII01003552.1 coordinate 221,439, forward strand.
AACACACACGTGCCTCACCTAAGACTCGAACACAGAAAGCCTTATACGGTAAGCTGGCGTGCAGCCAAATACATTACAGAGGTAGGTTTCGGACCGTTCGTTAACTTCGCTAGTAATGGGTCTAATATTTTGGTAGACTGGAATTATCAACTTAAAATACTTACGGGGATATCATTTTGAAGCCAAGTGTGAAAGTCAATTAAATCTTGTAAGTTTACATGGTCTACCGTAACACTACTTCAGTGCAGAATTGGGTGGAAATAGCTTGACAAGCTCCCGAGATATGGCATAAAATATGTAGTTTCTCATTGGGCACTATCGTACAAAACATCCTAAAACAGGGTGTGAACAGGCATATCTGATGTTTCTATAAGGTATTGAAGTACGTTAAATTATTTAATAGATAAGATAAACTGATCTTAATAATTAACATGGCACCGTTTTGGAAAATAAACGTTTGACCAACTTAAATTATGTAAGTTTACATGACCCTCTGTAGTATTACTTGTGTGAAAAATTTGGTGGGAAATATATGATTGGTTCACGAGATATGGCATTAATAATTAATTTTATCACCTGCCAATTTCTTATAGAACGGCGGAAAAATATGATCTCTATAAGCATTGATGATGCTCCTAATGGAAACTCTCAGTACTTATACAGAGTTTAATTAAAACTGGTTAAATTGTTTAATAGAAATAAAAAAGAACACATAAACTATTTATATTGCAGTCATACCCTGTTCAAAGCCAGACACAGTTTTAATATGGCCTACTGTAGCACTACTATTATGGAAAGTTCAGTGGGAATCGGTTGATTGGTCCCGGATATATGACAAAAAAAACTAAATTTTCTCATGTGGAGGTATCTTTGTTACTGGAGAACGCAAGGGAGATTTATTTGCACATTCTGTGCTTGTCATAGATACTGTTAAGTCGGTTGAAATTGTTTGGGACATGTGGCATACTGACATAGATTTTTTTACATTGCTTTGATTTTGAAAATGTTTGACTATTCCTTAAGTTATATAAATGTATATCGATTCCAAAAGTATAACTTGTCTCTTGAATTTGGTGGGTACCAGTTAATAGTTTCCCGAGGTAGAACACAAAAAATAAACTTTTCATGATGTTCTATCTTCCAAAATGGCGGAAAAGAGAGTTCATTTTATGATTGCATAGATACCGACAGTATACAAAGTTAGGTTGAAGTTGGTTACATTGTTTCGTAGACAGAGCATGCTGTGCTATAATGTTTATACAGGTGCTATTTATAAAAATAAGCACCTGGCCCTCATAAATGATAGCCTATCCGTTTATGTGGCCTACCACAGCATTACCTGTGTGCCAAATTTGGAAGAAATTGACTGATTGTTTCCCGAAATAACACAAAACATTACTTATTCATGTGACATTATCTTACAAAATGAGGGACGAAAGAGTCTCTGGGTAGACAAATTTGATAATTTTGATAGTTATTAGGTGGAAGGGGGAAAAAAAGGGGGGGGGGTACATTCTAAAACAACAACTGGGTTAATTCAAAAGTTTAACTTTCCTGCCGAAAGCAGGCTAAGAAACAGTGATCCTGAAACGATGGACAAAATACCAATGGCTTCGCAGGATTGCCCTTTAGTCATTTGTGTTTTCAAATAACTCTTTGGTAACGTTATGTTTATGACGATACTATATTTCAGACTACTTTCATTCATTTTTCACCTGCATACCTGCAAGGGAGTTAGTTTTGTGCTTTCAGCGAAACTCTTTGTGTTACTTTTATGGCGGTGCCATAAATCTGCCTACTTCCATCCATTATTGACATACAGGATTACACTGGAAGTAATTTTTTGTTTTGAACGAAACTCTTTTGTTAAGATACGTTTACGGAGATACCATACATCCACCCATGGGCCAATAATGAAACAAATATAGGTGAATATCTAAATATTTCTTCTTTATGATAATGTTTTCAAATACAAAATTTGCTGACACTGGCAATTCTATGTAATTTTAGTACCAATATATTATAATGCATGCCATGTTGTTATTACTTTACATTGGCTAGGGAACTGTTTACATCACGATGTATAACGTTACTATGCAATAATTGAGCTAGTCTAGCATAGTACAGCCAGTTGGAATACTCCCGTAGGCGTACAAATGATCAACCCAACAGGGGTTTGTAATTTTCTTAGAGAGGTACATAACACTGAAAAGGAGGAAAGCACATATGAACTGTAATTTACAGCTAGTAGTTTGTACTTAAACGTAATACACCTGTTATTTATTTATAAACATTATCATAAAGAAGAACTAGTTAGACATTCACATAATAACAATTATATATAGTAAGCTACATTTAATGTAACTATTTGCGTGCATATGGTTGCACTCAACTTTTTTAACGTAAGTAACACAAATTCTTTTTTCTCTAAATAGCTTAAACAAAGTCACTTATCCGCGTCTGTCTGTGTATTCACTAAGTACTTTCACTAAGTACTAAGTACTTAATGGATTTTTATGTGGTTTTCAACATCATTTAGAGAATTTATTATGGAAGGGTTGGGTGTATAAAACATTTATATTTAATGCAAGAATAGTAGAGAAATGTCGAATAGTTTGTAATCAAGACGTAAAAAACCGCTTTTAGGGGGCTTACATGGCTTGCGCTGACTAAACCATAAGAGAGACATCTAATTAATGTATACTGCAGAATTGTACTTCACAAAAAGGTCTACAGAAAAATCTGCGGCAGCATACGTTTACATTTTAAGGATGGCCCGCAGTAACCACTTTTGTCTTTAAAAGTATCGCTGTAAAAATACATTGTTACCGAGCGAAGCCGGGTCGGTTCGCTAGTTTCTACCAAGCCAGAGTCAGGGGCCTTCCAACAGACAAGCATTACATTTGAAGCCCTCCGACTCTGGCAGAATCAGTGCTCGCCCATCTGGTGGAAGATACTGAAGATCAAGAACTGACGAACACACTAGCCAGCCGCATAGAAATACTGAAAATAAGTAAAGTCTTACGTATATTAATGAAAACGAATTAATTAGAATAAAACCGTGTATGAAATAAGGGGAAGTAAGTGCAATGTAACGAAAATTAGGAAAATTAAACAACATTGATTTTAAATAAAATGTGTAACCACGAAAACTTGAGGATTCTCTCAAAACTGTGTAAAAGCAAATAAAATAGATAAAAAAAAACAAATGCCAGTAATTTTAAATAATAAGCTACATTTGGTGCAACTACTTTTTTCCAATTGAACGAACAAAACAGTTTTTCTTTAAGATAATGTTCACAAATACAAACCTTGTTTTTTTGCTATTTAGCTCAATACTTAATATGTATAGATTATAGTAGACGTGTGCTCTTGTCGTTGTTTAGTGCATTGTTTACGTGATTGGAGCACGACTGCCTGCGTGTTTCGCAGCGACTTACTCAGTATGTCGGGCTGCGGCATCCACTTGCGCACCACGACGTTGCTTGGTTGTCCAGGCAGGTTGTCCGACTCCCACTTCCAGAGGACGTGGTAGCCGTCCAGCTCGGCGAAGGCGTCCAGGAACATCTGGCGTGTCCTGGCGTCCAACCTGTCGCTCCTCACGTTCGTGCCGAGGCTGAAGTACACCACGCCCTTCGGAGCAGAGTCCAGGAACTGCTGCAGATCCTGTCCGAACCACAAGCATTGCAAACCTGGAACGTGTGGTCTATGGAAATTACTTAGCGAATTAGCGCAATTGCCTAGGCTAAAAAAAAAATTGTTCAGAAGATATAGTAATCAACATTAAGAGCTAAGTCATTATTAGAGCAGTTGAAATTTTAGTTCAGGTTTAGTTACGTCCGAGTTTATGGATTCTGTCTATCATGAGTTCAAATATTATATGGGAGGTCAAATATTTGTAAAAAATTAAACATACATATTACAGATTTTTGATCAATATAACAAGTGCGGTACATTCAAATTAATGGCTATTTTTTATAAATTAAATTATTAAAATAGATTTTACCATTAGTTTTTGTGATACACAGAAATAATTTGGTGATAGCTGTTGCAACAACCATTTGATTAAAATGTTCATATAACTTTTATAGATAAAAACATTTTTGGAAACTGGATATTTTGCAGAAAGAAAGTAAAGTTTAGTAATTTTTAGTGCCTGCGTTTTATGCTCAAAACTTTGAAGTAACAACGAGATCTAAGTCATCCAAATATTTTGGGCACCTTGAAAACTCTTCCATGCCTCTCATAAATCTGAATATAGTCAGGTTTACTCCATTATTAACGTTCTCATTTGCATATGTTCTTATTTCATAATAATGTACTACTCCAGCATCACTTTGCGACATAAAATTGATAAGAGCATAAATGACCTGTATGGCATAGCTAGCTCACACCGCGCTAGTAGTTACAGGTTCGAGTCCCGGATAAGGTAACGAAGTGACGTACCTTTCTCTTAACAAGTTATGACTTGGCCAGTTATTATAAAAATTCCCTCTCCTGTAGAGAATATTTCCCTACAGTTCACGCTATTTTCGTACAAATGTATCGTTTTCAGTTATTTTGCAGTAAGGAAATGCTTTAATGTTTGTGCAGTGTGTATATTACCTGAGGCAAGGGCTGCGGAGGCTTCATGTGCAGTCCTGTCAGATGAACGATGGCTGGAACACTCGGCCTGGGAGAGTGGAAGGTAGACTCGAAGGTGACAAAGAGCATGCTGACATTGTAGTGCATTTCCAGGATGCTAGGGACGGAAGGGCCGAAATGACGTTTCGCAATGACGTCGTGTTTCGGGAACATACAGTTGTAGTAGAAGTGGCGTGACCTCAGGGCGTACACGAGATTGTCGAGGCGCTCGAAGAACGTCATCCTGTCGGAGTAGGGCAGGAACGTCTCTGGGATATACGAGGGGTTGGTCGGGTTTCCCACCGAGTCGTGGCTGAACCCGTAAGGCGGCAGTGACGAGATGCCTATCAAGGGCGCAGAGAACCTATGCGCGAACCCGTAGGTGGCCGCCGTCTGCAGCAGCTCCACGAAGACGAGGTCAAAGTGCTCGTCGGTGTTATTCGGGGAGATGAGTCTCCTGATGGGCTCGTGGTCCAGGAGATCCTCGCACAGCTTCACCCCCCATTCTAGCAGCGGCTTAGTTATAGATAACGGCGATGAATCTTCCACCCTCCTGCCTGCAAAGTCGAACGTCGTGCGGAAATTATCGTACATGAAGGACACGTCGATCTCGGTGTAGTTTGCGAACGAGGGGTCGTTGATTGGGTCAGGTGTTATGACCACTAGCTCGTGACCTCTCCGGGCCAGCTCCATCATGAGGGCACGGTACACTATCTGGTGACTCACCGAGGTGATGTGGAACACGCCGAGGATACGAGCACACTCTCCCACCTGCACAGTGGACAGCACCGCCAACAGCAGCACCGAACCTTGGACCTTCTGGGAGATGAACTCCATCATGTCTCTCTCGAGAGAGTGCTGGAGAAGAACGCTGCGAGAATGACAGTCAGACAGCTTGACTTGCTATATATACACTATCGTCTGAGTGTACAGAACTGCCGAGTCACGGAGCAAAAGTACAACTAATGCGTCTTATCTCTACAGTTTTGAGAAACTCGCGTATCTGCCTCACTAGCAACTAATGTATATTTCAGGACTATCTCCATATCTGATATGCGCGCGTGTGTGTGCATCCGCGCGCATGTTATTCTAACCCACATACCTTATCACTTCTTTGTGGAAATAAAAATCCTAACTAACTTGCTCAATGTCTGCCGCATCACCCGGAGACAAGCATCTTACTTGTTAGCTCATTCATAATAACTTCTTCCGCTTTTGTGACACAATTTCTTTGAAAGTGTAATAATTTTCATCTTGTCAACTCTGTAAGATGTGACGAAAACCCTTAAGTCCACATTTCCAAAAATACCTTTTACTCCTCAAAAACGTTACCATTAACTTAACAAAGGCCGCGAATTTTTATCTCCATATTTTATGGGGTCTTAAAGACAGAACTGTACAAATCCGTATGAGTATTTATGAATCAAACAAGTAATTTTATATTCTTTATTTAACAATCGGAACAGCTGACAACTTCTCTTTTAGGAACCTGCTTAAATTTGATAATGCATCAGGAGCTATCGAATAAAACAATGAACTATGATAAAATTTGACGCCTAGATGCGCTCTTGCTTTTTTGTTTGGTAACGGCTTAATGCCCCATCGACGGAAAAGATCAAAGACGTAACCAGTGGTTCAGACAGTCAGGTATGGTGAAGGAAGTTGCAATGGCCTGTATCAAGGAATCAAACTCACATTCGCTTGGAGAGTTCTCCGGAAACAAAGGGAAACTTAAATCATAAAGACCGTACCGAGAATCAAAGCCGAGTCGTACAGAATGCAAGCCCAGTGGTTACCACTCCTGCCTCTCTCTCGGGTCTCTTGGGGGAATGATGTGAGGTCTTCTAATGCTGCTTCTGCCGTATCCAACTTTCTGTTTTTAAAACCAATCAGGTTTATTTTCTTTAAAATGGAGCAACTTAAGGCATTGATGACAAAATCCCGAATCCAAAATTCTTCGTAAGGCAGCCATTTTCAAAATCATAAACAAAGGTGAATCTCAACTAAGCAAATTTCACAGTTTTACAATTTTTTACGTTTATTAAAGCTCATGCATTATAGATATAAAAACGGCTATTTGATACACATTTATGTAATTTATTCATGTACATATCATTCCTTTTTTTACACACTGGACATAAGTTTCTTGTAGGTAGCGAATGAAAAATAAAACACTTAATATCTAATATAATAACCGTATTGTTTATATGCAACATTTATCTAACAAACTTAGGGGCTTCAGTTTTTATCTCGGACAGCATACTCGACGAAGAACAAATGACAGCCTTCTAAAAACACATTTATTAAAACGAAAATAATATTTGAATATGTCCATTATAAACTAGCATAATTTCCAGCAATAATTATAAATGGACTTTATGACAGCAAAAACTTACATAGTGCTCAAAATATTTTCTTAAAAGTTATCGATCTACATTCTAACTTTGAAAGATGTACTGAAGCTGTGGTTGTAATAGTGTAGAAATATTAAATATAACTGTTTATTTTTTCTACTAACCTTTATTTCTGTGAACAGGCGCCCTCTAAATATATTGCTATCCTGATTACACGAACAGAAAATCAGGTGATATAATCGCATTTTGGGGATGGGAAATTTTAGTTTTTAAAATTAATTTTTTGCTCATTATAATGTGCTGAGTTATACATCAGTTACTTTATATTGCCTAAGTGGTTTAAGAGTTGTAGTCTCAGATACAGTTAGGTCTCATGCGAAAGACGTGTCTTCGACTCCCGGCGTCGCCACAGGGTATTTTTTCCTTAAAGGCAGTGGAGGTGTTGGGACAGGACCGTGGTCCAAGCAGACTAGAGAGGACTAACGTGCAGATGCCGCACGGGAGGCGTACACTGAAAAAAGAAAGTTTTGTTGTGAGCGAAAAAAAAATTTGTTGGCGATCACAAAATTCTTTTGTCAATATAGAAATGACAAAAGATTTCGTGGTGCCAACAAAATTGTTTTGTCATGTCAGTATTTAGTGGTAACTACAAAATTACATTTGTGGTCACCAATAAATACAGTATGATGGTCGGCAATAATGGGTTCGTTAGTCGCTGCGAAAATGTTACGATGACAGGCAGCAATACTGGTTAGCGATGTTCACAAAGGTGTTCCACGGGTTGTGGACTTTTGTAGGTAGATATAGTCTTACAACAACTCCACACGAAATTCAAAGTCGTTATGAGAGGTATTCGAACCTTCGATCCCTCAATTGCGAGCTCAGCGTGTTACCATTATGCTACCTTGCTTGATGTTGAAGGGCTTTATTCAGGATGTACATAACAGAGATTTAACAACTGGCACATACGACAAGACTTTCACACCTGACCTCATGGGAAGTTAATTTTCTGGAATCATTTCCGCGTAACACTTACTTACTTGGAATTTAGGAATGACATAATCCGCTCATAAGTACTTAAGAACAACCCCCGTGAATAAGTTCGTAACCTGATTCAAAAACCGAACACGGACAAATATGGCGTCGTGGCCAGGCAGAAGGTGGCCACTTCGAACATGCCAGAGTGCATGCGCAGAATATAACGGATGCAGTTATGCAGTCGCAGCACAATATCTTACTGTGGATAATATGGATGCTGTTGCTGCATCTAAATATTACGTGGCAGCCAATAAACGTTTGTTCAATAAACAAATACGTTAGTGAGCACTAAATAGCTTAAGCGGTAGTCGATATACGTTTTATTGGCAACACAATCTCTTTTTTTTACCAACAACCAAATTTCGCCTTGGAAAGAAAGCATCAGCCAAACAGTTTTTGTAGCCACTTACCAACTTTTTTTTCAGATCAACTTCCAAGACATGGTCGATATACATTGTAAATACATTGTAAATAGTAGCTGAGTTCCCCTTGGCGTATGGATCTTGGATAGGATTCAGGTATACGCCCTTCATATTGAATTACGAAATCGGGCAATTTCACTTGATGGCCATGTTGTGATGTCACGACCGACAAAATGTCTTTTTTTTTTAATCCCAAAAATGTAATACAATCGATTTATTTTTAATTGCGTGATTTTCTAATTTTTCAACACCTCGATATTTCAGAGCCACCCGTTCCTCTTCACTTTATTTTGCATTTTTCTGCACGATTCCTCAAATTAGCGAGGCATATTTAAGGCTCCTCGATGCGTGGGCCGAAAAGTCCTCAAAGCAGCAAGGATAATGCAATGATCCCGGATGTGTGAGTCACGCCTTGAAGATCCGGTGGAGCCGCGGCCACGTTTGTTTACATTATGGACCCGAGAGTCATGTTGGATCTGGGTGACATTAATCTTGACCCTAGTGACGTTAAATTCGAAAATCGTAAAAAAATTAGGATACAATATTTACAAAAAATTAATTTATAAAAAGTTCTACAAATTCTAAAATAATGTCAAAAGGGATAGTTTATTAAAAAAAAAAAAATATTGGAACAAATTTCAATTTTTAAAAAATTTTAATGAAAACCAAATTTCAGGAACGAACTGAAAAGTAAGGTTTTGGATAGGATGGTTACTCAATTGCAACTACACAGCAAAAACCCAGAACCAAGTTACCAATGGAAAAGACAGTTTCTGCAGCTAGCTTTTATTTTTATCGTATTATGGGTAGGGGAAGTGGAGAAAACTACCTGGTGTACTTTTGTGCTCTCTTAAGTCAACATTTATTGTATGAATATGCGAGAACAGAGACAGAAAGGATACATTTTATTTGGTGAGGCTTGTCCACGACCATGTTGCATTTTGGCTGATGCCTGGCGGATTTCTGAACTTTGGCGATGGCAAGAGCATTCCGGTAAATTCCGGAATGTGAGGGAAGCCCAGCATGTTGTTTACTCTCACTCCATCAGTTCATCTCGTGCATGTGCATGCACCAGCATTCAGCGCATCAAGTCGCTCGTCCAACATTAGATAAGCTGGAAACGAGGATTATTTAATATTTAAAATAAGTTTGGAATATCAGCAGAGACACTATCATATAACTGGCATAAATTATACGGTACAAAGCAGGACAACCGTCTATACAATAAAAATATTCACTGGTTTAGTATTATTTTTCAATAATGGAGACTGAAAAAAATTCAGTTCTCTGGATCTCCTAAAAAGTATATTTTTTTTACAACCGAAAGTACCTTCTAAAATCATCTGTTTCCAAACCACACTAAGTAGGTATGCTTCTGGCTATATGTGTTTAGCTAGTTCGATACCTAGAAGCATAGATTCCTTAAGGATCACTCAGGTACGCACTTCATATGCCGCATTGTCTCTTAACTAAAGCCTCTTAACTGGCATTCGGTTTTTTACTTCGAGTTTCGCACGGACTCTTCATGGCAACTACAACATTTCCTGGCGCAAAGATATAGATTAAAAAATTGTGTGATATACTATACTACCTAACAAATATTCTTTACTGCATTTTTCAAACCTTAAATGATGCCAAGAACGTCTCTTTTAGCAATTTATGCCTCTAAAAACTTCAGATAATAATATAAATTTGTATACATACTTGTAAGGTTTCTTAGAGTTTTCACAAGCAGACGCCACTTAAGGGTACCGTCTGGCTGGAAGTATTTAGATTGCTCGAGGAGTCCGCGGTGGTGTAGTGGACAGACTACTAATTTCCCACCTAGGCGAACCGAGTTAGATTACCGGCGGTTTCGCTCCCGGATTTTCACTTGTGGGAATCATGCCAGACGATACCGCTGGTCGGCGGGTTTTCTCGGGGATTCCCGTTTTTCCCGCCCTTGCATTCCAGCGTTGCTCCATACTCACCTCGCTTCACTCTGATCGGCTCTCAAGACCTCTATGTTAAGATCCGCCCAGACTTCTCCTCTCCACTCGACTTGCACGAGGCCTGGAAGCGTTAGAGCGGTAAGGGCGAGCTGGGTACACTTATAGAATGTCTGGTCGCATTTACGTGCAAGGCACACAACTATCGTGCAGTCAGTGCTCACCATATTAGTTTATGGTGTCATATTAAAGGCAAAGGCATGTTCGTATGCCATGTTAAGTAGAGTGTACCGGAAGTTTCATACATAAAAATGACTGCGATAAACTCGTATTACAGTCTATTCGCGGTTTTATTACATTTTTTTAATCAAATATTTGAAAAATAACGCCAAATATGGCGTGTTTGGTTGCATCCTCATTCTGTCATTAAACATTAAAAATGTTATGCTTTTGTTAGCCTTTAAGGAAACTTTTTTGATTAAATTGAAGTTTCAATTATATTTTATCTTTAAACAATATTTCATTTATAATTAGTATGAATGAATGCAGACAGAATACAGGTGTTGGTAATGCCTAGAAAGAAATAATTATCAATTAATATATAATAAAACTATGTGGAGAGATTTGGGTGACTCTTAACATCGAGCGTCTGAGAGCCGATGAGGGAGAATGAAGTGGATTTAGAGCAGAGCCGGAATGAGGGGGCGGAAGAAACGGGAGATCCCCAAGGAAACTGGCCGACCAGCGCCATCGTCCGCCACGATTCCCACATGCTAAAATCCGGGAGTGAGTCTTCCAGGATTCGTACCCGGTACGCCTAGGTGGGAGAAGTAGTCTGACCACTACACCACCGTGGCCCCTTATAAGTGACGGCACGAATGCGGTGCGTTCCCTTTGGTGTAATTTCCTAAATGTGTATACGCTTTGTCTGTATGAACCGGAGGAATAACCTGAAAGTAGAACTTAGCAGGACTTCAAAAAATTTGGTGAGCGTGGCTGGACTATTGTATATCCCCATTACACTTTAAAAAATACGCACTTACCGCAGAAATAGTAAATAAAAAATTATTCGGATGTAAAAAATATCTATAATGGTATCCGTAAGCAGTCATCGCTTAACAAAAAACTATACAATTTTTAAATAAAAGCTATAAAATTGGAGATCTGCACTTTGTTTGTTGTTCTGGCCAGACGAAACACTTAAAAATAAGGAGCAGTTTTAAATCAACCTTTTTTATTTGAAGCACTGCACAGCGATTGGCTGCCTAGGCTGATAAAGTCTTCAAGGAAAAGGATGTTTTTTTGTGCTTTTCAGTAGTGAATGGCTTTGTATCTTGAATTAATATAATTATGAGCACATATTTACCTAACATGATTAATAATAATAAAAATAACAATATAGTTAATTTAAAAAAAAAGTTGTAATAATATATATAGGAATTCTGAAATATCACATTTTTTTACTTAAAGGTTTGAAGAAGTTCGTACAAAATTATTACATTCAAAATTTGGAACCTTATGTTTTGAATATTAGGTTAGGAAAACATTTGAAGTTCGCGGCATCAACGACAACGGTTTATAATAACGAAACTTTTTTTGGCATCACTTTTAATTATCTACACCATTAAAGAGTTGTCCAATTTACATTTATATGCCTCTATCATAGTCACGTATATATTTGGAATTTTATTAAGGCTATGTGTAAGAGAACTCTTCTTACTTTGCGTATCGCTGTTTAGTTAAATATATGACACATCTAATTAAAAACGTTTTTCAAGTACACGAATAGATTCAAACTGAACATAACACTGTGATTAGGATATCACTACAACACCTTATTTAGCTATATTATTTGTTTCCTTCTACTCTTAAACTAGGCTGTATTGTATTTACATACTATTCAAAATATTGTCCCTTTTGCAGCTAGACGTATTTCGTTACAACTGTTTATATTCGGGCTTGGAGGCGTATTTATAATGCGATGCAGACAGGCAGGACGCTATTCTTCATCGTAATTTGTACGTAAGGGGGATTTCGTGGTGTGATGTGGTTATTGGTGAGGTTGATTGGCTTGAAGGCGTATGCAGTAATACTGGGGCGGGAGGAGACGGGGTGTCAGCCCCTACTTGTAATCAAGTTACACGGAGAGGTTTGAAGGCCAAGCTGGATACTACCAGCGCGTGTCCTCACAGAAGCGAACCATATTTCTTGGGAAGCGTTGGTTCTGTATTTATGCTGTACCTTGGAAGTGACTATCACGTGGCCTGTTTCCGTTGGTGAGTCAGCAATTAATGTTACCTTCTTGAAAATAATGACTAATATCATATTGTGATAGAGGTTTTGATGATGGCGAGATAGGCTATGCTGAAAGACATGTAAAATTTAAACTTCTCGGTCATCAGATATTTTTGTATTCAGCTAAATAGTATAATTACACCTGTTTATGTTTTGAGACCGGAGATCACTTATATCAACGATGTAATTTGGTTAGATGCATCCTCTTGTGAGCACTGCCTGCCTCCGATGTGAGGTTATGGATGCTACTGGATATGATTGATAACACTGTGCAAACTCGTCGATAAAATGGCGCATTGAATCAAAATATTTCTATTCATCGTATTTTACTGAAAACCATAGTTTTTTCAAGTGAGGTGATAGTTATCCGTGCGTAATAACGGTGATAGATGTGTGATAATTGCTGGACGATGGGTATGGCTGGAAGTGGAGAGTATGACATGCTGGTCAGTTACGTGTTTGGATCTTGTGATTTATGGGTTGCAGTTCTTAGAATTTCAAGAAAGCACAAACTGCTACAACACATCAATTCTATCTTAAAGTGCATTTTTTCTTATGTCTTATTATTAAAATAATAAATATTGTAAATTCACGGTTATTTCCAACTTTGCCGAAGCTCTGCTTCAGTTCTTCTTCCAGGATATTCCTCCACCTCTTGTAAACAAAGCTTAACCTTGTCTAGAAAATTATATCAAAGAGGAAACGCACCGCATTCGTGCGCACTCTTCATAATTGTATTTTGCATAAGAACTATATCTCACTGCTTTTATTCATATTAAATACATAGTAAATATTATCGTTAATCAATTTAATAATTTATAAGTAAAATTCCAGTTTAACATAAAAGGACTACTTACATATTGACACAAGTATACAACGCGTGTGATATCTGGGTCATACGCTTGAGAAACAGCCAAGCACGTCGTTCATAGGGCAGTTTTTCAAAGGTTTGATATAAGAAGTGTGAAAGAACGTCCGCGAACAGCGACAAATCAAGCAAGCCTTCCAAAATTAACCTCGCGGCAACATTGTCACTACTACACAATTTTTCAATTTTATTTTATTGCAACGTGTAATTATTGACGGTTTACATCGTAGACTAAAGTTATAGTAGACAGATTTTCTTATTGTACGCTTCTCCTTGTCATTAGCTCATGAATTGCCGTAAGAACTGTCAGATACACGTTTTGAGTACAAGCAGTAATGTGCCTTTGGTTTAGTTTTGATTTTACAACCAACCCGACCTATAAAAATAAATGCTTGGTTAGATTATGTCGCAGTTGTATTACACCTTGGTTGAAAGTGTACTTAAACATAAGGCTCTTATTCGTGTAAACATTGTGCTCGTACTCACCTAAAGTAAAGAATCAAGGTTTTCACACTTATAGTGGAAAAACTTCCGTTCTGTGTTGCGACACAGATAATTACAGCGCATTTGGTATGCGCACTCCATATTACGTCTGGTTGGTCTCTATGTTTCTCTTTGCATACCGTGGTGGGGCCGCGGTGGCTGAGCGACTAGTCTGCTCGCCTCCCACTCAGGAGAACCGAGTTCTATCCCTGGCCGGGTCACTTCGTATTTTCGCCGAGTAGTAATCGTGCCGGACGATGCCGCTGGTCGGTGGGTTTTCTCGGGTATCTCTTTTTTTCCCCTCCCCCATTATCACCGTATTTCACCCTAATCGGCTCACTAGAACTCGTTGTTAAGAGCCAACCAAATCTCTCAACTGAACTCAAATTTGGGGTGGTGAGTTTTGGATTTCTAATTATCCAATTTATTACAGTACAGATGTTCGTAAGACGTGAAAACACATATAGGCTTTCTATTCTATGCTTTCCCCCAGAAATTTTTAAGAAGTCAAATTTATTTACTGCACCATAAAATTTGTAAATGTGATAAGTGGTATTATTTGTAATTACAGTCTTATGAAAAACGTTTAATTGTCAGGTGTAACTGTACGTATTAAACCAGAATTTACTTTGCAGAAATCATTGTTTTATAATTAAAAAAGTTATTAGTGAAGAACGTAATGAAATGACTTAGTTCCCAACTACAAAGAAACCCCCAGGAGAATCTCCAAACGAATGGCAGGACAGTTGAGTATTCATTGTCTTGGCATAATTAAACTGCTGGAAATAATGGACAACGACATAAATATTAAACAAAAGGCGAATAAATACATCGCGCATTTTTTACCTAACTGCAGACTAAATTTCTTAGGTTACGTTACTTTGAATTCCAATTTAAGCACAATTTCGTAATAAGTGGGTGGTATGGTATGACCGATACATTTTTTATTGTTACATTAATATTGGGTACTAATATTTCTGTACTGCTCGCTATAAATTTCATTTCCTGGGTACTGTAAGTGTGCTCCTTTCTCAATATGAGATCGTAATTTCTTAAATGATAGGACACCTACACGTTTCGCTCAGTCAGTTGTAGAATACCACAACAAATTTCACCTTGGGCATTGGATAAGTGTAAATGTATGAGTTTCGGCCACCAGGATCACTCTATCTTACTTTTTTAAATTTGGCTTCTGGAGGTGAATACAGGGAAAACTATGAGATATCGACATAAATGAGTACAATTTTAAGCCTTAACCAGAACTGTAGAACACGTTAATTTTTAAATAAATCTGAAATTAATATCTTGATTTACTTATACGTGAAATATTTATTTTTTTGTATTTTAATTTGAGTGCACTAAAAAAACAATAACAAAAAGCGCTTACATAGAGAATCATATTCATCATGTTGAATTTCGTCATAGAACTATTCCCTCTTTATACATAATATTTATTTCGTATCTGAGAGCACAGTAATGACGTAGCTGCACCTCTGAGGTTCTAGTATGGCACTTAATCTGGAATCCTGTCATGCAAACTAAAGTGATTATTCAACCGATTTTATACAAAGCATTTTTATTATCTTATTTATTTTTAAATTTGTTTTCAGCTGTAGGTTAGCTTTTGAAGCATATGCATTTAATATCGTACTGCCTGCTTCCATGCAATATATAATTTAAAAGAATATTTAAAATATCATTAAAATAAAAAATGAAATGAAAATTTTCAGTATGAAATCCATTACGTTAAATATATATATTTTATTTTATTTTTTTGTATAAATTAAAAATTATGATATTTTACATTTATTTAGAGGTTTTACTTTTTAAATACCATGTAAGAGGTTAGTGTTTGGCCAAAGTGCCTACGGTGACCATGGAGGTATAGACTAGTGAGACTAATACGTATTGCCTCTAACTAAGTGTGTGACTGTTGCAGGTCGTGCTAGAAGAAACCTATAACTTGGAGAGTGAGAACAGACACTTGTGGGACATACTGGCCCGAGTGATAAATAAATTAGCAGAAGTGCGGCAAACACACCTCCAAGATGTCCTGAACCTCAAGGACACGATAGGCCAACTAGAGGAGGAGCTTCGCATGACCCGGGCTGAGGTGGAGGACCTCCGCTTGCATGAGGGCCTCCTGCTGGCCACCAACACGCCGCTCCACCACACGGTAATGCTGATGACGATTTTTAAGAATCTCTTCCACTCTGAAAGTCGGCTACGAAAGAGATGATCTAAATGCATGACGAATTGTTATTATCTATCATAACTTGATATCTGGATATTAGGCGAATTCGCTTGAGGACAAGTTAAAATTCAACATGTACAGTGGCATATCCCCCTCTATTGGACCATGATTTGTTAAGCACACCTAATGACAATTTTCACCCAACAACGTACCTGCGAGGATAAAAAGGACCAAATCCAGTGCTAGCTGGAGCAAAACTCAATTAACAGTTAACTGGATCTCGATAACACAAAGGACTGTGGGGTTTAGTTTGCATCCATGTCTATCCACGAAATTTCTGGTTCTCTGATTGTAACCCGCATCATCTCCCCTGTCGGCTAATGCCACCGACTCTGGAATCACGACAACGTGCTCTTTGGTTACTGCCAATAGGCCTATAAGATTCTAGAGTGCTGGATGCTGGACAGGAGCAGGTAGAGTTGCTCGACAGCCCAAGGTGGCACTAAACAAACGACGTCCTCGATAATTATCATTAAAGCACCATGTCCACGCGGTGAGAAGCAGGTAGGACGACTGCTCTGGAAGAATAGGAGCTCTGTAAAAAAAAAAAGCCACATCTACCACATTCGCCATGTACGAAAAATGCAGAATCAATCTGTCACCTGCGCTAGTTGTAGAAACAGGGGTGCTGTGTGTTGTGTAAATCTATTGTAAATCTTGAATTCACTGCAACACACAATGACACTTTTCTCACAGAGAGCTATCATAATGTTTACCCACTTCGAGATCCGACACACCGTGCAACCTGCGCACTAGGATGCACTTACCACCAGGCAGCGACATCAAGTGACGACGGAATACGTCAGTTCACTCAGTGGCTATTAACAGCTGGCATGTAGCCCCTCCGCGCTAGAGAGAGCGCAGCATCACTAATCATGTGAATGACATACACAAGTACTGCTACTTCCATATTTCATACATTCCTTCCTTTTGCTATTATAAAATTTGGTGTGTTTGCAGTAGTCGATCCAAAGACTGAACGTAAAAAACATATGTTATAGATATTTATATACTAACAACACAATTAGCCACCACCCAATAGGTTTGAAAAATATGAACTTTGTGACATTTGGAATTAATAGTTTCACATCCACAATTTTTACTCTGTGGCTAAATATTAGTTACGCTTTCTTTTGTATTCTGAAGCCAGTTGTAATAGCGGCGGGGGCAGGATTATGAACAGTTTTGACAACAAGTGAACTTAATAATTGTATATCTCAAGCAAAGTTAATTTGTATCACCAGTAAAAATAGCCAAGAGACTTCCAAAGTCGGAACGGTGGCAGTTAATTGAAACGTTTTAGCAAATGCCAAATTCTACCGCATTCACACACATAAAATTGCAAATAAACTTCCCAGTATTTCTATTCGGGGCTTTTTACATTCTACGGGCGAGGTCGACGTTACGTACTGTTATTGGAGGATCCATTAATATTGAACTACATTAAAAATTACTGCTATTAAATACTAAATTCGTGGACGATCTTTATACTTTACGCCATACACCGATTAGTTCAATTCGTAAAGTAACTTTTCAAAAATGGTGGCTGGTATACTTGTCTTTGTGAAACTCGCTGAAAACATTCTTATTAGACAACTAACAACGTTCAGAATTTGTATTTGCATTTATATATGATCGCAGTAAACTATGCAGTTTTATAACCGTCTACTAGGAAGTATTTTAGATAACGATGTACTGCTTTCCCCTGAAAGCAGTCTTGCGACGATGGAAGTCGCCTCTGATGAATATAGCGGCAAGTGAGTGAGTGCAGACATTTGGACAGCTCTTAACATCCAGGTCTTGAGAGCCGATGAGGGTGAAGCGAGGTGAGTATGGGGCAGTGCCAGAATACAAGGACGGGGTAAACTGGAGATCCCCGAGAAAACACTCTTGCCAGCAGCATCGACCTGCACGATTCCCACTTGCGAATATCCGGAACCAACCCCCCCGGGAATCGAACCCGATTCGCCCTTGGTGGAAGGCGAGTCGTCTAATCACTACACCACCTCGGCATCCTTGAAGATAGCAGTGCATTCGTATCTCGCAGCATAGTCTAGATAATTTTATAATGAGGTAATAAGAAAGCTTGTTGACGTTACTGCGTGAATTGAAAAGCTAGGAAGTTAATGTGTAAAAATGACTTATTTGTCTTTTCCACATTTAATTAAAATTCATTGTAAATATATACCGCGGAAATTTTTTTTTACCCATGTTGTTAATCAAGACATAATGCAGGTTCGCAAGGTATTTGCTAAAATATAACGGTATAATTTTTCTCAATTACCTTTAATAAGAAGCATAAAGGGTCGAATGTGTTTTTGATTATGTGTTATCTACTTTACTTACCAACATTATTGAAACAATATTTGAAACGAAAGAAAAGTATGAATAGAAATGAAACCTTTATCTTACAGAGAAAAGAAAAGTTTCATTTTATGTAGAGTCTCAAATATATTTGTCAGAACTGAGCAGGATAAAACAATAAAATTACTTATTTCCGAAGACTTCGCAGTCAGTGATATAAGTCGCGCAGTTCTTTTCCTTGTGAGGTTGGTTGAACGTGTTTCAATCACCTTTTATACCGCGCTTTATAATTTCATTAGCCTTTTTCTATGAAGATTGAATTGGAATATAGTGGCCATTACAGCTGCACAGTAACAATCCTTGTGTTGTAATAGGTTTTTTACAACCAGATTTGTTACAACTATAAACTTATGAATCACCTGGAGTACAGACACAATCACAAGTTTTACTAATTTTAGATGTTGTCTGTTTATATTTCTCTTTTTCAATGAAACTAAGCTTTTTATCACTAAAATAATGTTTAACGTAACTTAAATATATTCAGTAGCATTAGCAATTCACCGAAGGAAAAAATAATTTCAAACAACTGATAGTCTGTAATCCCTAAGAAGAATTTACAAATTGTTAAAAGAACTTCATATAAGATGCAACGAATATTGATCAACGTTAGTGATTCCACAATAATACATTCATTAGCATTCTTTGCTAAGGTTATTCGAAGGTATAGAAACGGATACAAATATGTATACACAGTGTAAATATCGATAGTGATGTTTATTACCCAGAGGAGTTTATCAAGAGCACCTACCATCGTTGCATATCACCACACTACCTTCTCCTCAAGTTTGGTGCTCCAGTAATGTTGCCACCAAAACGCTGCAATAGCGCCAGGTCCAAGTGAAATATCGGCAAATAGCTGTAATCTAGGTTACAGTGTTCTCTGGATAAGCACGGGTGGGAATGGAAATGGTTGGCTTCCAAAATACCCATACCAGTCTCTCCATCCAAGCACCCTTTAGAATTTAAGAGACTGCAATCAATGTCTGTTTTGCTCCGACTGTAAATAAGGCCCAGGTACAACCACTAAAGGCGGCAGGAAGAGATTTGAGGGAGGAATGCTTCTCACATGGGCATCTCTACGTGGGCTGGTCCAGAGTCAGCTCATCTAGCAACTTGATAAACCTAGCAGCTGATGGTACAATCACATGTGGTGTACAAATACGTTCTTCGGTAAAGTACATTGACAGCTGATTCGTGTATTACCTGTGGACGAAGCCGCGGACAGAAAACTAGTATAAATACTTAATTATCTGAGAAGGGAAACTATTTTAGTATCGTAACTTGTACGAAGTGTCACAAGTAAGTTGCTTACAGACATTTATGTAAGCGTATCATAGGTATGCGTAAACTCCAGTTAAATAAAATTCATGTACCTATCTAGTAACGTATTGATTCTAACATACTCAGAAAAACTATCAGAACCTCCGGTGATTTGTACTATAATTAATGCTGGATCACAAGGAACAATATGTTGTTGTTTTATTTTTAGCTAAATGTTGCTTAAAATTTTTTAAGGTTTTGGTGTAACGGTATTAATTTTTGTAAATACAGTATATTGTTAACAAAAATACATATTTAATCTCATATTCAAGTAAAACTTGTAATGCGTAGCAATTAAAGAATATGTAATCAAGAGTAAGCAAATTATTTGAAATAAAGTAACAGATATGTAATGACATTTTAAGTCATAAAATATTTTCTAATACAAACTATGCATTTTCTAAACAATATCCCTTCCCTTTGGCAAAAAAAAAGTGTCTGAAATATAAACTGTTAAGTTTGACTAAAATATAGTGAAATTCTGCTAATTGTATTTTAATTTTTATCAGGAAACTCTAATGAAAGAAGAAAATAACTTGAAGAAGGGTAAGGATGTTGCAATACCTAAGATAGAATCGTCAAAGAAAGAGGAACAAGAATTAGTAGCAAATGTCAGTAAGCTTCGGGATGAAGATGATAAACATGAAGACATAAAATGGGAGAGATTTGAAAATTGTGAGACAATACATAAATAACATAAAAAGTGGTGTTGAAGAACTAAGTAAAACTTTAGACACAATTGAAAAATCACAAATTGAGAATGAACGACTGTTGTCTCAAATACATGACATATCTGAACAACAACTCATGGACAGACACGCAGAATTTATTGGAGCAGAAGGATGAAATTTCAAACCTCAAGAAGGATGACGCAACAGTGACATCCGCCCAAGAGAGGTGGTCTGCCTACTTTGACCAGAGTCCTCTGCAGATTTCCCCCTATAATCCGCTAAATCTGTCCTCTGACACCGATGTCCACTTCAAAGTAAGTCAATAAACTGGTGCTATTTGTTACTATACATGCTTCTTTTGCCAGTTGTGTATGCTAAAAATGTTGTAGTATTGCTGTTTAGATAACTAACGTAATGAATTGTTTACTACAAGAGCGTGTCGAGAGAACGTGCATATTGTTTGTTTGTTTCAGAGCCCAGGACACAGTAGCGAGAGGTAATCTGCCTACTTTGACCAGAGTCCTCTGCAGATTTCCCCCCATATTCCGCTCAATCTGTCCTCTGACACCGAAGTCCACTTCAAAGTAAGTCAATAAACTGGTGCTATTTGTTACTATATATGCTTCTTTTGCCAGTTGTGTTTGCTAAAAATGTTGTATTATTGCTGTTTAGATAACTAACGTAATGAATTGTTTACTACAAGAGCGTGTCGAGAGAACGTGCATATTGTTTGTTTGTTTCAGAGCCCAGGACACAGTAGCGAGAGGTAGTCTGCCTACTTTGACCAGAGTCCTCTGCAGATTTCCCCCCATATTCCGCTCAATCTGTCCTCTGACACCGAAGTCCACTTCAAAGTAAGTCAATAAACTGGTGCTATTTGTTACTATATATGCTTCTTTTGCAAGTTGTGTTTGCTAAAAATTTCAATTTGTAGTCCACTAGTGAATTGCACGTTTATTATTTACCAGTGTATCGCAGTNAAAAATTTCAATTTGTAGTCCACTAGTGAATTGCACGTTTATTATTTACCAGTGTATCGCAGTGAAATGGGTAAAATAAGACTATCCCTCAAATCTTGTTGTTTGCACACGTTCGTTGTGATGTATCCAAAAACTGCTAGTTTGATTTGATATAATTTTTTTTACACTGTTTTCTAATAAGACTCCTGGCTCACTCATGCTTGCTCTTACTTGTGAGATAAACTGCCGTAATAAACAAGTCCATTTGCAAACCACTTGAAAAATACGATCTCCGCACCATCGCTGGATCCTCCCAGAAATGGTTGGTGCCAGAAACACTAAATGCGAAGCATCCCCTACATTTACTGAGTTCGCTTTTTGCCAAAACCGAATTTGGACTGGATATACCTTGGATTGTACCTTAAATTTCCGGATTTGTTTACAATTAAGTTCAAAAGTGTGCTGAAATATAACGTCTTACATTTAAGACAAAATTCGGAGTAAAAGCTAAAAGTTATCTTTTGGTGACAGAACCACTTAGCCTATACAGCACGTGAAACATTGCAGTTTCTTTAAACAAGATAACATGTCTTTGTTATGTGATTATATGGGCGCTGTGATATTTTCAATATTTCTTTTCAAAACAGAGCGGCAAATGGGTTTTAATAAAAATCACTCAGTATACTTCATAATAACAAACTTAATTTTATACATAATTTGTTTGATATAATTTTGTTACAGAATACCGACAGCAATGACATGGCTTAGCCCCCCGGCCACAAGACACACAACTTGTGTATCGCCTGCATTACACCGGCAGGCAACATACATTGATATCCAGCAGCTTGCCTTAACCGGCCGGCTGCTGGAATTCCCCAGTTCTATCGCCTGCATTACACCGGCAGGCAACAGACATTGGCATCCAGCAGTTTGCCTTAACAAGCCGGCTGCTGGAATTCCCCAGTTGTATCGCCTGCATTACACCGGCAGGCAACAGACATTGGCATCCAGCAGCTTGCCTTAACCGGCCGGCTGCTGGAATTCCCCAGTTGTATCGCCTGCATTACACCGGCAGGCAACAGACCCTGACATCCAGCAGCTTGCCTTAACCGGCTGGCTGCAGGAATTCCCGGTTTTAGAAAGCGGACGGAATTGGCCGCCCGCTATTGTGGAACTAACTCCTCGCCACACTCTACGGAGTAAAAAGAGGGCAACGCAGGGCCTAGTGGGTAGTTCCCTAGTGCGCTCAAGGTTTATTCCTTCATCTTCCTAGTGTGTATATGTGTTATGAGAAGGAAGGAGAACGTTTGTACCTCATCACACTTTCCTTGTATTTTGTATCATGTAGTCTATCTTCCATAGTCTCCCTGATCAATAACATTTCGTATTTCATATCATTTGCAGAAATGAATGCAGAATGGTTGTTCCATCCCTTTTTTTTTNTTTTTTTTTTTTTTTTTTTTGTCATTCTCGTTATGTTACAAGGGTCAATAACATTTCGTACTGTTGAAATCTGGAATTATTAAGGCAGCACTTTGAATGTGTGTGTTATGGCCTTTAAAATAGTTAATATCGGATCTTTAAATATGGATACATAAATGTGATATATTTCAGTTGGTTTTGACAAATTATTTATTTGGAGCGATTTTGGTTATTTGATTGTATTAATTTCTATGATGTGATTTTGATTTGTATTGATGAAATGTAAATAGGAGTTATAGCCATTTATTGTAAGATACNTTCCAAACATGGACATCACACTTTCCTTGTATTTTGTAACATGTAGTCTATCTTCCATAGGCTCCCTGATCAATAACATTTCGTATTTCATATAATTTGCAGAAATGAATGCAGAATGGTTGTTCCATCCCTTTTTTTTTTTTTTTTTTTGTCATTCTCGTTATGTTACAACGGTCAATAACATTTCGTACTTTTGAAATCTGGAATTATTAAGGCAGCACTTTGAATGTGTGTGTTATGGCCTTTAAAATAGTTAATATCGGATCTTTAAATATGGATACATAAATGTGATATATTTCAGTTGGTTTTGACAAATTATTTATTTGGAGCGATTTTGGTTATTTAATTGTATTAATTTCTATGATGTGATTTTGATTTGTATTGATGAAATGTAAATAGGAGTTATAGCCATTTATTGTAAGATACTAAGATGAGAATATGTTATTGTTTCTAGTATTTGTAAATAAATTTGAATCATTTAATTGAACTTCCTATTTAATTCAGATCTCCATCCCTTAAAGAACCAGGCTAATCCGAATGAATTTGTGACACTGTAAGACAGGTGTCATAAGAGGATAGGACGCATTTTATTTTTAAAAATTTGATATTTATCAAGAATACAGTAATATACTAACGGGTAGGATAATTGTGTAAATATAGTGAAAGATGTATACATATGCCAATGAAATATTAAGATATTTGTTAATAATAACTAGGAAAATGTCGCAGATATTGAAACACTCCCTGCCTTAACCGAAGGACTGGGTAACAGAATTGGTACAGTTAATAGTCATGTAATTAGTCGAATTATTTGAGGGCGAGCAGCGAGTAAAAAAAACAAAGAGGCTACTACAATACGGCCGTTGCAGATGAGGCCCAGTATCTTTGCTGAGTGGCTACACGCCTCAACCAGGGGAGGGTAAAGGCATCATATATAAGCCTTCCCCCTTCGATGGACAGACACTCTTGCGCGAATACCGGCAGCAGATCAAAACTGTTGCCGCCCTGAATGGCTGGACCGAAGAGCATACTACCTGGCAGCTGTACTGAGAGGATCTGTACTGAGCAAACTGCAGTTTCTGACCGAACTACATCGACTGGAATACTACACACTGGTGTCGTTCATGGAACTAAGTTTCGGAGATCGATATGTGCGAAATGCCCACCATGCCCAACTGCACAGCCAAACCAAGTGACCAGGGGAACCACTGCAGGAGGTTTAGCAAGACATCATGCTGCTGTCCCATCTCTCTCAGGAGGCTGCCCCCAGTAGTTACGTGATTTCATCGTAGTCTGATTCTTCGTCGATGCTATCGCTGATACCATAGTGCGGGNGGCTGCCCCCAGTAGTTACGTGATTTCATCGTAGTCTGATTCTTCGTCGATGCTATCGCTGATACCATAGTGCGGGAAACTGACGCCTGGCTGTGCCTCACCCATGCAGCAAGCCCTGGCCCGAGCACTTAAGGTGGAGTCAGCAAGACATTCATCATTGCCCCGATGTCAAAGACGACAAAGAAAGAGACGAAAGTATCAAACGACAACCATGATAGACATCGCTTCCAGAGTCCGTGCATCATATATTCGAATTCCCCCATTCAAACTACTTTTATGTTGTGCATGTGGACAGCTGGCAGATAGACTCATTGTCCTCTACCAAATTATATGGGGGAACTGCCAACAATAACAAGAGAAATCCTTGACTGGAGGCAAAATAAGGTTGACTCAGAATTACTACAGAGAATTAGAAGACTTTCTCCTGTGAGCCAAATAACTTGGCAGAACTAATGTTTCATGCCATCACATTGTTACAGAGGATGCCTGGTTCATAAAGAAGCCACCATTGCTACTACCGTTAACTTCACATGAGATAGTTGATGGCATTCTCTAAGTAATGAAAGAGTTAGATGTGATAGAAACATCAGTCATTCCACGGTATTCTACCATTGTGATTGTTAAAAATAGAGATGACAATATGAGATATTGTGTTGTTTACTTACAAATTGATTATGTGGCCAAGACACTTTTCTTGTACACTACCTAGGATAGATAACACACTGAACAGCATAGCATGTTCACAGTGGTTTCCTACTTTATAAATGAAGATCAGTTACTGGCAATTCTAATTGGCCCCATAAGACAAGGAAAAGACTGATTTTCTGTGTTGAATATTTGGAGGAATTTGGTTAAAAAAAAGGTTATACTCTTTGGGTTATGCAAAGCCCCTGCCACATTTGAACGACCAAATTAAAAAGTCCTGACCTTAAACATTTTCTAAGTGTACCTACATCACTGAAGAACACCATGCACCCCTAGAATATAATTTTCAGAAAGAAGCTACAGCCAACATGAAATTGGTTCCAGAGTATTGACACATTTCTAATAGAAAATTAATTTCTTGTGCCATGTTGTGTCTGCCCAGGGAATTGAATCTGGCCCGGAGGAGATCAGAAGAATAAGAAATTGGCTCTACCAACCAACAAAACTAACGTGTGAAGTTTCCAGGGACTATGAGCTTAATACTGTCGATTTATGCCTGGGTTCACCACAATCGCTAAGAATCGGCATTAAATGACTTGGGGGAAAGGAAATTTCATTGAATCCCTGAGTGAGAAGTTATTTTTAATAGGTTAATAGAAATTCAGGTGTCTCCCAAAGTACTGGCCTTCCCGAATAGTGTGTGTAGATTCATTCAGTATAATGATAGAAATGATTTAGGCATCAGGACTGTCATGTTTCAGTCCAGGATGGAAACGAGAGGTCACTGTATCATTTTAGTCATGTACTACAAATTCCCTAGAGAAATTACTGAGTATCACATGGAGCTTCTGGCTGTGGAGGAGACATGGGTACATTTTCACTCATACCTTTTGGCAGATACTTCGTCACAAGATTTGATCTTGCTTCATTAAGCTGGTAACCAATTTTCAAGAATCCCGAAAATCAAACAGCCCAGTGGATAAAGAACCTGCAAGAATATGACTTTGGAATACATTATAGGTATGGACGCCTTTACAGCATTGCAAATTAACTTTCCAGGAGACCAGGAGAAAAAGACGTATTGTGAAAGATAACAATTGCAAGAATTCAACAGTCTATATCTTGCGATGTGTTACCCACTTGGAATGATAAGTTCTCTGTACAAGTAGAATGTTTAATAAATTAGTAATAAAGAATCCTGAATCGTTACACGCTTTTTCTTGCTCTGTACACTTGAAACTGTGAGAATTGAGTCAAATCAGTGAAAACAGCGAAAAGTGAGTAACTCAGCTGGAATGTGCAACCAGTCTTGTCTATGATTAGCTATCGCCGACTGTGGTCATTTTGCCAGCCAGTACCGACGGAAGCCAGTACCGACAGCCTCCATTCGCAGTGGAAACCTGGCATGGACCAGCCGCAGCCAAAACCTCCTGTTCTGGCATTCCTTCCCGATGGCGGCCATTTTGCCAGCCAGTACCGATCGCCATCTTGTTCCCTAATTCATGCTCTTGCATTTCACCCTGCCTGTCCCAATTTCATTATATCCACCTAGCCAACGATGGCTACGCGAGCCTCTCGAAAGGGTCTCTGGCCACACGAGGCTCTTAAAAGGGCATGCAGGATCATTCTAGGTCACCCTTGGGTCGCCAGTCAAATGCCTTGATCAACCGACTGCCATTGCATGGGAATTTTTAGAACCAAGTTCATAACATAGACATCACTCCTTACAAGGAAAACGATTGCAGGATAGTTCATGTCCTATGCGAAATTATAAGCATAGTCTACCACAATTTCCCAACTGTTTAATATCGCTCGTTAAATTCGTAACATAGCCATCATTTATGACAAGGAAAATTATCGTAGGGTCATTTATGCCCTATGCATACTAA
Source organism: Clitarchus hookeri (assembly GCA_002778355.1). Taxonomy (NCBI): domain Eukaryota; kingdom Metazoa; phylum Arthropoda; class Insecta; order Phasmatodea; family Phasmatidae; genus Clitarchus; species Clitarchus hookeri. Next base: position 248,627 of record NQII01003552.1, read on the forward strand.
TAAGCATAGTTTGCCATAATTTCTGAACCGTGGAAGATAGAGTCGCCAAATTCGTGACATATGCATCACTCCCGACATGGAAAATTATCGCAGGGTCACTTATGCCCTATGTGTACTTATAAGTATAGTTGACAGTAATTTGTTAACCATTTAAGATACAGTCATCAAATTCGTAACATAGGCGTCACTCCCGACAAGTAAAATAGTTTTAGCATCATTTAGGCCTTAAGCACACTAATAGGCATAGTTAGCCGTAATTTCCGAACTGTTTAAGATACATTCGCCAGATTCGTAACATAGACATCACCGCCGACAAGAAAAATGATAGCAAAGTCATTTATGCCCTATGCATACTTATAAGCATAGTTGACTGTAATTTCCGAACTGTTGAAAATACAGTCACCAAACTCGTAACATAGCCATCACTTATGACATGGAAAATTATCGTAGGATCATGTGTGCCCTATGCATATTAATAAGCATAGTTTGACATAATTTCCGAACCGTTTAAGATACAGTCTCCAAATTCATAACATATGCATCACTCGCGACAAGGAAACTGGTCGCAGGGTCAAACATATTCTAAGCATACTTATAAGTATAGTTGACATTAAAATCCGAACTGTGTGGTATATAGTTACCAAATTCGTAGCATAGGCATCACCCATGACAGTGAAAATGAGCGCAGGGTCAAATAGGTCCTAATCACACTTATAAGCATAGTTAAGTATAATTTTCGAAATGTTTTAGATATATTCACCCAATTCGTAAATAATGATATCAGTGTTGCTGTCACGCCAAGAAATTAAGTAAAATACTAGAATGCATCTCGACATGAAAAAGAACGAATGATCTCCAGGGAGAACCGACTTTTGCGAAAAGATTTCCTGTCTATGTGTATTTCAAAACACTTCAGCTCAGATCCACGTTCCCTACTGGATAGTTTAAACTGCTGCACGTCTTAGGTGCCGGCCCAAATCACGGACGCTGTATACGAGTATCTCAATTCTAATTGACCCAGTAAAATTCAGTGTGTTTACTCACAAAAACACGCGGCCAACAACCAAAGGAAAGTTGCATATGGTCAAGTAAGATATCGAAAACTAGCCTAATTGAAATTCTTTTCGCGAAAATCGGGTGTCTTCAATGATCACAAGGACCAACCACAAAAATGAATACGATTGCGTAACGCATTACGCGACTTGTAAAGACAGTTTTCCTTTGCATGTCACAAAACAGCATACATAAAAACCATCAGTTGCACAAGAGAGACGTCACTGCTANTATCACAAGGACCAACCACAAAAATGAATACGATTGCGTAACGCATTACGCGACTTGTAAAGACTGTTTTCCTTTGCATGTCACAAAACAGCATACATAAAAACCATCAGTTGCACAAGAGAGACGTCACTGCTACACGCTGATGCACACAGATATAAAAATAAAATTAAAAGTAAAGAATTATTATAAAACAAATGGTTATAAACATTCAACAACCTATTTTACTGCGCAAACATCGTACTCTGTAGATCATGCTAGTAGAAAAAAAAAATTGAGAATCCGCATAGCACAGGTGCGATAAGGTCAACACTGCTACACACACTGAAACAAACAGATATAAACAAAATGTAAAGGGAAAATAGTTATAAGCACTTAGCAACCATCCCAAGGTCGTGCTTATAAGTGAAAGGCACACTACGTCCCAGGAGCTGGTGTAAGACACATCCGGAGCGAGCAGCAGCAGCAACAAGGGAAACAGGGCATCGCCCACACTGAAAGATGATCGAGTGTATAGATGTCGAGAGGTCGAATTGGAAATTTCGCAGGGTAGACAGCAATCGACCTGATACGGTAACATATTTCAGTCCAGCAACCATGCTGACGTTTGTATTACACAGCCAACAGTCATCTACNCGTTTGTATTACACAGCCAACAGTCATCTACTGAGCCAACACGAGACTAAAATACGAATTTGCATGTAGAGCGACCAGTATACAAGAGAGCGGCAAGTAAAAACAGACGTCATTTCGTTGACGAGCGTGGTGGTGGAAAGCAGACAGTTGCAACTACATGCATCTACTACGACCGTGTATTCTGCTANCGAATTGGAAATTTCGCAGGGTAGACAGCAATCGACCTGATACGGTAACATATTTCAGTCCAGCAACCATGCTGATGTTTGTATTACACAGCCAACAGTCATCTACTGAGCCAACACGAGACTAAAATACGAATTTGCATGTAGAGCGACCAGTATACAAGAGAGCGGCAAGTAAAAACAGACGTAATTTCGTTGACGAGCGTGGTGGTGGAAAGCAGACAGTTGCAACTACATGCATCTACTACGACCGTGTATTCTGCTACAATATGAAGACGGAATCAATGGTTGAAGACTCACCATCTGTAACATCATCGGCATCGACAACAGCAATGAACACTGAAGAGTTGCTACATACATTACGATATCAATGTAACTATTGTGGAAATACTTTTAGTACAAGTTGCAATGCATGCCGACATGAAAGTTGCCATTGCATGTTCGGCCCAGCATACAAGACGTTCCACTGTGATAACTGCGATGCTGTGTTTGCCCGCAGTTGTCTTGTGTAAACATAACAAGTGCTAAGGCAATGTTTGTCGTTCATCAGGAAGCATGTGCATGTATTGCGGCAAGACATTCATTAACCGCACCAGAGCCAAATGCCATGAAGAAAGTAACTTCGTTTGCCATCGTCTAAGAGACCTGCCCATGCTTTAACTGCTGTGCGGTATATGCGAATAAGAGTAGCTTGAATGCTCACAGCAGGTATTGTTCTTCCAAAACAGACACCATAAATGTTTTGCTCGAATGAAAAATATGTTGAGCATGTATAAAATAGATTATGTATTCTTATGTCATATCTGTAAATAAGGGTAAAAGTGTTAAAATTATTTCTGTGTTATTCATTTATCTTAACCCTCGCTAATATCAGGTTCACCTCGATCACTAGGGGAAAAATACCAGATCTTCTCTAAGTCTGAAAGATAACTGATAGTTTTTGTATAGTGGAAGTCTCAAACTTAGTTCCCTATCGGCGGATGATTGAGCAATGCACGCAGATGCTCTCATCATATTCAACCATCTTCGTTTCCCCTACCACCTGTCAGGGGGGAAGTCAACATGTTTTTAATTATTTTTATAAAAGTTAAAGACACGCTGTTTCACAAAAATATGAACTGCTGCACGTTAGATTACTAAATTTTATGTTTCTAAAAACAGATGCATTTAAGCTAAACATGTAGTCCGTATCTTCTTCCGTACGATAAAATTATGTTTCTATACTTTATATTTAAAATTACCTTTCCTTAAAACGGACCAGAAAATGTATTAACTCGTAAAAATAAAATTTATGGTTTCTTGTTTCTGCTAAATGTACATACCCTGGTTTCATGATCTGAGCACCTCGCAAACCAAATTACAAATGGCAGTCTCACGCGATTTTGTGGATTATGTCGGGCCTATTACAGTCAGAGATAATGACGATAGATATTCTTGGCATGTCTGGATAAAAATAAACTCGCATATGGAAATAATTATTGCTGGATGTGACCGAAGTCGAAGCTGATAGGAACGTTGTGATACCCAAGCAGTTAATGATGTTTTATGTTCAAGGCAATACATACTCTTAATGATTATAATAAATATGCCTATTATAAGGCACCCAAATTATCAAAAATCAACTAAACATTTACATTATCAGTGAGAAGGATAAACAAATGACGAGTAAATGTTAAATAAATAGTAAACTATAAAAAATGTTGAAACCACGCAAATGATAATATTTGAATTTTAATTAACTTTGTCCGTATAAAACTGACACGTTAAATTACATTTTGCTGTATAATTTGTAAATATTACGGATTTTTGGATGCAGTTTTATTTTTTAAATAACTTGAAAAACAAAAATTACTCATATTGAACTGGGTTGTGTACATACTTCAATGTAACGTAAATAGAAAATAAACTGAAGATTTAAGTGATGAAGTTTAGTGATCTCTAAAGTAGGTAAATTAATGTTAATTCTAAAAGTGACGCCACTTCTCATTTCATACCAAAATAATCAGCACATATGCGTATGTATTAAAAAAAAGAAGAGATAAGGCGTGAGTGACATAGCTTGCCCAGCACTCAGCAACTGAAGCCTTCAGTGCGAATAGGGTGAACGAGGTGAGCAGCGAAGAGAATTAATGATAGATGAAGCCAGATAACCCCGAGAAAATCGAATGACCAAAATAAGCATCAATTACGTTTATCAAATGCGAAAATCAAGAGGTAGATCGCCGACCTTCAAATCCCTTTTGTCAAAGTGGGTGCATGGTAATTAGATACGTAATGTTTTAGTGCACCTCACTTAATGAGATGAAGTCAAATAATGTACTTTGAATACTGTGAGTAGTTATAAAATGTTCCCTCACCGCCACCTGGTTGCTGGATGTGGTGCTATGGCACCACGGTCGCCATCTTGCATGTTGTGACGACGAAACCTCATGCTCTGTCATTTCTCGTCAACAGCAGCCATCCTGTTTTTTCATCGAAATTTCCCATTTCCCCTTGGAAATTCCCTTTTCCTCTAAGAATTTCCCTTTTCTCAAACACATTCTCTGTCATTCAATCTTGTGTTTAAATGCCCTATCATTCCTTCTTAATTCTTATCTCTCTGGCCTACCCTTTCTCTTTCTTGCCTTCTTCATCCGCAATATTGGATGTCGTCTGTTGCAGTACCCTCGCCGCCTGCTTAGGCCGATGATGTCTACCAGTGTGTGCCACTATCATCGTATGCTCTAGGCGACCATATTTCATTCCCATTTTATCTACCAGAGTGCTTGTGCTGATCTCAAGTCCTACCATTCGCAGCTAGGAGCACTGGTATCTTTGTGGCCATGTTGAGTTGGTTCTCTCATCACCTACTAGGGCAAGCTGGAATTGTTTATTGTTTGTTTCATCTGCGACCCACTAGGAGTGCTGGATTTTTTATTTCTTACTTTAGAACTGGAAAAATGCAGGAGGAGCGCGGGATCCTTCCGGCACTCCTCGGGACGTCAGCCGAGCGCCTTGACCACGAGACTACGAGATCATCTACGAAGATGTGGTGTTTAATGTGGAATACATATATAAACCATTCGGAAAAAATACAATTTAGTACATAATTTGTAAAGACGGTGACTCTATATAACAGATATAACAAGTTATATAAATAAAACATTATGACCTAGAAATGTGAATATAAAAATTTACTGCAATGAGAGCTGCAGGCTATGTGCGTGCCCACTCCTCTATATGTAAAGGTTATATGTATGTATGTGTATATATATATTAGTAGCAACTGTTCTACGTCTATTCTGGTCCCTGAGAGTGCAGGAAACTAATAACAACTACATTTGCATGTAAGAAGTATCCATACATAACCAATTGCGCTGCTACGCACATGCGCAGCAATCATGTGCACGCACCACCTACATGTACACGCGCGCCTCCCCACTGTCTTTGCCTTCAACGTGCATAGCACGGAGCGANTGCCTCTCCACTGGCTTTGCCTTCAACGTGCATGGCACGGAGCGAAGACAGCTCACGCATGACAAAGTGTGTGGTCCTAGTTATCATGCCGCACACCAAGTGGTTCTGTAACTTCTAGCTGTAGGATTAAGAAACTAATTACAATCCCAGTTTGCTTCTTCGACATGGCCGCTGAAGGATAATGATTTCCGCTGCTCACCACTGCCTCGCCCTGACACTTACTGTCCACACGGCATAACCATGTGCACGGCTCCTGGACTTTGTACCAGGGCTGTACACTACGCTAGCAAAAAGCAACACCATTAATTTTTTATATGCAAACATTTATACGTCTGCATAAAAACCCAACAGTTTTGTCGCAAGCATAGTGTACTGGTGGCTTCCGAAACGGCGAAACAAAAACTTTCCACCAAAAAACAAAAATAAAAGCGGACACAGGGGCGCACAGAACGAGGACAACAACAGAATAAGAGTCTACTTGATAGACTGGTGAAGAGAGAAGATCGGGACAATACAGCAATAAAGCTATAAAGTGCGATACGACTGTCAGTTACTGCAGTTCATGTGTGTGATACGAACACAATTTCGCACTCACAACTTCGCTAGGATAAGCAGCGTGTCCCCTGGGAAGTAACTATAGAAACCTGGTAGGAGACCCAATATAGACGCCAAATTCTGTGCACAAGTACACACGAGATATTGTGAGGTGTGAAACAGTAGGTCGCATCTGATAAAACCAAGCAACAGGCCTGCCACATTATATATCGTTGACACAATTAACAAGATAAGAAATACATCATGCATGTTCTACAGTATGCCAACAGCCATCAGCA
>NQII01003553.1:2263-16037 GCA_002778355.1 Clitarchus hookeri
TAATAATAATAATAATAAACTGTATATTGTTTTGAGTGACATACTGTACATTAATTAACAGTTTAAAAAGAATGACGTGTTGGTAAGGACGAAATTCGCGATTTTATGTTGCGGTATACTATAATTCATCATCCTGGGCAGAGTACAGTTTGCGTAATACGGTTATTGGCATCTGCATAAGTGGGGGACCGTTTGCTTAATTTTTAACATAGGCGTGGTTTGGCTTTTCTATCTCTACTTGTTTCCTTTTGGTTCAGAGCTTTCCCGGGTTTGTCAAACAAACTGTAGTCCAATAAGAAGACCAATACATACGCACATGTGTTTGAAGTCTATTATGTTTTCACACAATAACACGAATTATGCTGGTTTCTACATAATCTATTATGGATTGCGTTTCTGTATATTAATTACACATTTTCGTAAAAAAATTCCAACATTGCTAGGAAATTTTTTCCAATCATATTTTCATGCCTAGACGAGAAAAAGTGAATGCTGTTTTTTTTAATAACATTTAGGCTTTTATGGACAACAATATTACGTAGAAAAAAATATCTGCAAGTTTGGTTTTTTTGCAGTGGATGACTAAAATAACTATTTTTGCCAGACACACGCAATTATTGTATGATCTACAAAAATAATGAAACAATTAACAATAATAAACAACATCTTCCATTTGCGAAAGTAGAGATGACCTCAAGTGTTTTGAAATGCAAGCATATCAATTTTGTGTTTAGTGTTGTGTGTTTTACTGTATGTCGTGCACTACTACAGCTGGGACTAGTGATGGCGGCTCATATTTTAGTGCTACTATATATATTTAAGGAGACATGGTTCTTTAGATCAAAGGACATATTATTGTAATTTGTGTTAGCAGCATATATGTTTTAAATGCGGAATCTTTTTTTTTTTTTCAAAAAAATAATAGTATTAATCAATGAGACTCCAAATTTTATTAATGTGATTTTAACTACATATGATTTTGTGCAATATTCAAAGTTAAGATTATAATGTTGTTTAATATATATGTATATATATATATGTGTGTGTGTGTGTGTGTACATTTATATGTGTGGATAATATTTCCAGTGTATAAACTTTTTATAATGCAATTTGCCTTAGTCAATATATTTGTACTGCTGTGTATTGAAAAAAGATCTTACGGACACATCAAATCAAACAAACAAACAAACTGCAGTGTGTCGTTGTGTTAAACTGAATGCCAGAATATGAGACAGAAGTGAGACACGTAAAGATAGATCTTTTGGTAGGGCATCAAGTTCGGAAACATAGCCGGGCACTCCAGGCGTGTGTTCGATTACCATCCCCGCCGTAATATTTATTGGTTGGTAATATTTCTTTCTGAGGTCAAATAATAGTGCATACATTTTTTTTCTTCGAATGTTTTTACAAAGCAAAGAAAATACCAGAAAATTTTTATGTTAACTTCAGTTCAACACCAAATTTATTTTTCCGCAACATAAACTTGACCTTAATGTTGATAGAACTCTTAGGAGGCAAGTTCGTTACAAAAGTACTTAATGCTACATTAACATTAATAGGTAAACAACAGCAACATTAGTTAATGACTGTTCACAGTTAACAAAAAATTACTGATGTAATAACATAATGCTGTTGTCACAGCATTAGACTTTTTTCTACGCAGGCTAGGGGAAGAATATTTTGTAATATTCTTCCCCTAAAACAGTAATATTTTGTAAAACATAGCAGAGAAGCGCCAGAGGATCTCCACTCCCGGTGCCACAGTATTCTGTACAATTACGCCCTAAGATACTATAAAACACCTTGAACGGGATCTGTCTGTGAACCCATGCAGAGAAGAACAGCCCTCAACATGGAGCTTGGCGTGCCGCTCGTCCGCTTCCCATCATAACATTCAGCCTACGGCTATGATACATACACGTTAGTAATGTATTCTGTATTTGAGCGGCTCAAAATGCCCTGATCCTCCCTCGCCAACAGCCTATAGTGTAAATATTTTTGTGTAACATAATTAATTACCTGTTCAATCTTTTATATGAGTTCAGTTAACGACCATGAATCTTCCCGGGTCTAAAATATAGAAATATAACCCTGTACTTTCCAAGTTCAAAAATGTAGAATTATAGAAAGTGTAGGTGGTGGAACAAGCGGTTTTTTTTCACATTTGTATACTAAGTTCCTGTGTGCTTAGAGGGAACAGTGTACGTGGATGGATCCCGTGCGTCCGTGCCGCGGAGAGTATTGGCAGAAGCATGACGCGAGTCGACTGTGAGACCGCGGGCCGCGCCCGTAGAAAGCGTGCAAGCCAGGCGGAGGAAAGTGTCTCGAGTGTTCGGACGCACTTTCGTGCCATCGCGCCCCACTTGCCGGCCTCTCACGCCCAGCTGTGGGAACGATACGCCGCAGCACGATGTCACGTCTCGTGCTGGCGCATCTTCCTGCACGAGAAAACTGCTCTCTGGTAGAGACACTACAACAGGTCTTTACATGCTCCCGCATACCTGGCGCTTGAATTGCGTTACAGAGTGTTTGCAGTCCAATGTGCTGACCTGCGAAAATAACACACACTTCAGACGAGGGCTGTTGATTACTTTCAAGACGTCCCGGACATTACAAACACCATTTCAGAGTGCTCCGAAAAGGCTAAAAACTGCTTTTTCGAAACTCTGTAGCTCAACATTTACGAATCAGATACCCACAAAACTACTCAAGAGCCCTGCATTAAACATTTCCACATACTTTCCACCAATAAAATAATAGGGTCGCCGCTGAAAGTCCAATAGGTACACACAGTGGGACGAGAACACTTCACGCCATATGAGAGCCTTGCTCTTAGCGGCGATGTGGCTCTTGATGTGTGTTGTAGTGTCGCCCTTATCGCTCCTGGGCCTCTCAGCCTCAAACGTGGGAAAAAGCTCCAGGTAGGCGGGAGCCCTAAGGGAAAGGATAAAAGTATGAAATTACATCTGTAGTTTAATCGATTGGCTTACATCGCGTGCAATAATGTCCTACTGTTTCAGATATTATTTGCGAGAAATTCAGCTTCCCAGGTATGAATAGCACAGCCTTGGGAGGCCCATTCGCAATGCTTACTTTTGGTCAAACGTGACCTTGAACTGTTTAACCCCAAAACAAACTATCTCAAGGATACTCGGGGCCGCGGTGGCTGAGTTGTTAGACTGACGGTGTTGCTAATACCTGGTAAGAAATAGTTCTTATGCAAATATTACTACACCGAGTGCGCACGAATGCGGTGCGTTGATCCTTTGGTGAAATTCTCTAGACTGCTCGTCTCCCACCCCGGCCGGGTCACTCCTGGATTATCTCAAGTGGGAATCGTGCCGGACGATGCCGCTGCTCTAATATCCCATTCGTCCAAGAGATATTGTATGGGCTCACCTGGAGTTAATACAATAAATTAACAATGATATGCAAGCAGTTTTAGATAATTTTTTTCTACCTAATATTGTTGTACATTATAGAATAAATGTTATTAAAAAAAACAGCATTCATATCTCATCTAAGACATAAAAAATTTGCTTAGAAAAAACTTCCCAGCATTGTTACAATTTTTTACGGAAATGTGTAATTAATATAGAGAAACGCAATACGTAATAAGGAAAAACGGAGCTGTGTTCCGCAAATACACAATACGGAAAATCTCCGTATTTCCTATAGCTTCGGGTTTCGGAAATAAACAATGCCGACTTTGACACGAAGCTTTCTTTGCCACTGTAACCAAGAAATTATCGTTTCTGCGCCAAGAAGGATATACACGCCACTTACAACTTCCCCTCAAACATTAAAAAGTAGCATCAGATGCCCACGACAGTTAAAAACACAACACTCATCCATGACTAGAAACTACAAAAAGTTATGTACATAAAATTTTTAAAAATAACCTATCAATGCCTGACTACAGAAACACGTCGTCGGTGCGTGATATGTGTCGACGTCTCCACAACTTTTGAATTTGTTTTAAAATCTCGCTCCAGAATAAAATATTTTTACTTTATCTTAAGTGAAACACCAACATAAAAATAATAAAAAAATTTTTGTAAGCTTTTTAATTTTACCCTAAGTACAGAAAAACTAAATATCAAATTTACGGAGATGTTCCGCGAAGCCACGGAAAGTTATGTGAAATGAGTTATTTTTTAAAAAAGCAATTTGTCCATAATTTTACGCAGAGTTTTGGAAAATATTTTACTAGAATTTATCGATAAACTGGCGGTATTATTGTCCTATATGAAATGAGCGGAGCTGTCTTGTGGTGAAAATAAATGAGAGTGGGGCATCAGCGGTATGAAGCTGAAAAACGAAATGGGAAATATAATTTGGCCACAAACTAGATAAGTATACAGAAGCGAAAGATCTTTGCGGTTTCTTGGATATGGCCGTACCCACTCTCTGATTGGCTGCGCGAGTCTCTGGGAATGGGTTTTATATTTTACAGGTTACTGTGTGCTGCGAAAGGTTCCCCATTTGCTGGGCTGACGGCTTGCAAGTAGGTTGTCGGGTGAGTATGGGTAAACGGCGTTCCGATATGTTGTTGTTTAGTGGCACCATTTTGCTGGCGTGCGCGGCTGGAGTTGGCAGCCGAAACAGCTGCTTCACCTCTGTCAATTTAAGTACTATATCTTGATCGTCCGCAAACGAATCTGGAACACTCAATGTAGGAATGAACAAACTTTTAGTTGCGACACCAGATATGGCGATTTTTTTTTCAAGCTGATCCACCCGAACAAAATATTTTATATTTCCAAAAATAGGTCCTATTAAAACTTTTACAATGATACGAATATTTCACGAAATAATCACTGCCCATATACATAGTGCATGACAGAATCGGACAGTTACTTACGTAGCGACAGTAACAAGGACTCATCGTTTGCAGGATATACTTTCTGAGTCGTTCGTGTCTTTCCGCCAATCACGTCGACCGGAACGACTGTGCACGCACTGCAATTTAGACGTCCAGGGATCCACAAGTAGTTATTTCATGACAGCNCACGTCGACCGGAACGACTGTGCACGCACTGCAATTTAGACGTCCAGGGATCCACAAGTAGTTATTTCATGACAGCACCGTTCTTATACCGTATTTCAAACTTCTCAGAAACAGGACATGTCTGAAATGTACGTGCGGCAGCTATTTTCACCCTGGCATAAACTTCAGTTCCGCATTTAAGTAGTGAGCCTCGAGTGTATATCGGAAAAATAATTTGTCTTGAAATACACGGTAGCTGCGAACGCCACAACGTGAAATGTTTGCACAACGTGATGTGCGGTACCAACAGTTACAGGCCAATATCCGTAGATAGCTCGGATTTGTTTTTGCGCATGTCACTGCGGGGAAAAATCATTGGAGTGTCTAAATCCACAGGTTGTTTCAAATTGTGTTAACATGTAAGTCAGCGAAATATTCACAGCTATGAAGATTCCGTGTTACACTGGCAACAGTTTAAGGACGCCGCCTGCCAAGAGTTTGGAAAGTCAATTTTAAAGAAAATACTTCTCAATGCATTAATCAAAAAGATAACCGCTTCAAACAAAAATACTTAAGGAATACCGGCACGCTAATAAATCTTGCCAATTTTTATGTTAAATAATCTTTTTGAATTTTTCGTTTAAAATTACATTGTATAATAATAATAATAAATTATCATACATTTTGGAATTTCTTAACGTGGCAGTATTTTATGAGAAAGTTGGGTTGAACATTTTGTTTTTGTTTGAGACGGTTAAACTTAAAANTTTCTTAACGTGGCAGTATTTTATGAGAAAGTTGGGTTGAACATTTTGTTTTTGTTTGAGACGGTTAAACTTAAAATTCATGTACTCAGAAGGAATTTATTTAACATTGGATCCCAGTTTAAACTCTGATACTGCATGCTTGGTAGGTAGAGCCCTTAACTTCGAAATTAAATTTATTGATATGACTCATCCTGGTGTATCTCAACAATTGATTTTTCACTAACGGATTGCGCTGAAAAGTTGCGTATACCATGCCAAGTTTCCCCGTTTCAGAACACAGCAGATGGTGTATCGAACAGCATGATTTACTGTTGTATTAAATCACATTATAGAATCCATACTATTTTTTTTCCTTTCACGAGTGTAATATGGACCATAGTTAGTTGAACAAGCCCCAGAGAACTTTACGTCATTGGCAAAATTTTGGTTCTCGAGTGACCGAATCCCTTTTGGACGAGACAAGGGTGGAAATATCTTCAAGGAGACACGGTAGCCAATAAAAATAAATACACTTCTTACACTGAAGAGCCAAAAAATAACTGGTATAGGCGTGCGTATGCAAATAACAGAGGTATGGAACCAATCAGAGTAACGCGATGCGGTCGGCAGCGCCTATAAGACAACAAGCGTCTGGCAAAGTTGCTAGATCGGTTACTGCTGCTACAATGGCAAGTTATCAAGATTTAAGTGAGTTCGAACGTTGTGTTATAGTCGGCGCACGAGAGATGGGACATAGCATCTCCGAGGTAGTGATAAACTGTGGATTTTCGCGTACGACCATTTCACGAGTGTACCGTGAATATCGGTAATCCGGTAAAATATCGAATCTTCGACATCGCTGCGGCCGGAAAAAAATCGTGAACGAACGGGAAAAACGACGACTGACGAGAATCATTAAACGTGACAGACTTGCAACCCTTTCTCAAATTGACATAGATTTCAATGCCTCCTGCATACCTGCAGACATTAGTCGAGTCCATGCCACGTCGTCTTGCGACACTTCTGCGTGCTCGCGGTTTCCCTACGTGATATTAGGCAGGTGTACCAGTTTTTTGTGGCTCTTCAGTGTATTTGGCTTATTACTGACCTCTAAATATATGCTGGAAGATAAATCGGGAAAAGGGGAACTAATGCACACGTTACTTACTGTTTACTTACTATTATAGACACCACATTTCCGCGAAAAGCGTTCCTGTCTAGTTGTTTTACCGCTATAATTAAAATAGTAAATTTAACGAGGCATTTAATAACATTACTCGCAATAGTTGTTATTGACCAAAATGTTGAAAATCAGTGTTTCAAAATTCTTTGAGAACAGTGCTGCATTTTGAAACGGCACAGTGATACCCGACGAGTGAAGGCTACTGTGCGTGAGGGCGCTCGGAGAACTCTAGAAGATTGCGGACTGGTTGGAACTGGACTAAACTGAGGTGCGACTCTATGAACACGTGTTAGGACTTTATTGTAAATATTGGAACTGTCAAATATGGACATATGATTTGTAAAATAACTAAATAGGTTTTGATACACAGTCAATCGGGACTGATTTTTTATTATTTAATTACATTAATTTCCTTGAGGTAATTGTAAACTGTATTGATTAAAGTAATTAATTGTAAACAGCAAGTAATATCAATTTTATTTTCAGATGTTGAGTAGAGAAAATTTTGTTTGCAGTTATTATAAATAAAATTAGGACATTTTAATGAACTCTTTTATTTAACTACGACCCTGATCCCTTAACGAACTGGTTTTGGCCCACTGACTTTGAATGAAAATTGTAACACTGGTGTCAGAAGTGGAATGGAGGCATTTCATTTATGGGAAAGAAATAATAATTCAGATTACTATAAGATATTATCTAGNAAGAAATAATAATTCAGATTACTATACGATATTATCTCGTAGGATTAATTTATAAGTATAATAACTGTTGTAGTAACAGGTCAAGGAATTATTTATACATTTTTGGCTGCTAACCAGGAAAATGTCGACAGACATGGAAGCTCTTCGCTCTTTAATTGAACCACTAACCTGCCAAATTAGTAGTGTTAGGGAATCTGTAAATAGTGTAAATAATAACGTAAATAGTCAAATAAGCAGTGTTTATGCAAATATAAATAGTAAAATAGATGGTTTTACTGAATTTATTACTAGTGTTAGTAAACTGGTAGATATAAAAATATACATTATGAATGAGGATGTAGACCGAAAGATAGAAGGTTTAAGCGAGTTACCGAACAATTAAATGCACTGTGTGGACAAGAATATCGACAGTGTGAGCAAGAGAATGGTGAGCGTGAATGAGAGAATTGACAGTGTTAACGAAAGGATGGCCAGTGTTAAGAAAGAAATCAAACTGGAAGTGTGCGCCCTCAGGAAATAATGGCAGGAATTCCTGCAGCAGCAGGGGCAAAGACATGCAGCGGCTGAGGAGGAACTGAGATCGACGGCCACCGAGCCGACGACTGTGGGCGGCGAGGAGAAGGTAGTGGTCGCCGCCAGTGCCGCAATCGCAGGGGAGGCTCAGCAATTCTGCAGTGTGGGTACGCCTCAGCCAAGGGTAGGTAAAGGTCTCACAATAAAGCCAGCCCTCTACGATAGACAGACAAACACCTTGGCGCGAATACCGGCACCAGTTCGAGATCGTTGCCTCCTTGAATGGCTGGACTAACGAGCAACGGACGTACTTCCTACTCCGAGCCATCCCGAATTCGAATGCATTGTTCCATAGTCTTACATTTCAAGTGAGAGGGTTTTCTCCGAGTTTTCCGGAATTCGAATACCTTGATCTATGCTCTTGCACCCTATGCGTACTTATACGCATGGTTTACCGTAATTTCCGAGCTGTTTAAGATACAGTCACCAAATTTGTAACATACGCATCACTCCCGACAACGAAAATGACTGCAGGGTCATTTATGTCCTATGCGAACTTAAAGGTATAGTTGGTCGTAGTTACCGAATCGTTTAAGTTATAGTCACCAAATTCATAACATAGGCATCACCCCTCAAAGAAAATGATCGTTTAAGAAAGTCACAGTTTTTTTTTAATTTTTATATTAATTTACATCAGTGTGCATTGTCCTTATCGTTCCGCACTTCTCAATTAAGTAGAGACCAGTCGTCGCATCGTGGCAGGGATTTGGGAAGACTCGGAGAAACTCCCTCCTCTCATGAAAAGCAAGAGCGTGAAGTAGGGACCAGTCGGGCGTCGTGGCAGGGACTTAGGAAAACTCGGAGAAAGCCCCATAGCATGGAATGCAAGAGGATCTCTGTATGCATAAATTGTGTTTCTAATTAATACAGTTTGCTTACAAATTTATCTAAATTATTTACAAAAACGCCATTAAAACATGCCTGTCGCACATAGCACATGTTAATTTACATACTCTACTGTAGCAATACTTGCATACATTGTTCATGTGACGATCTTCATGAAAGGAGGGCAAAAAAACTGTTATGTGTTAGAACGTTCCATGATTGTCACTGATAGAATACACAAAGTTAAATGTATATCTTTTACATAGTTTCATAGCACACTAAGTTAAAATGTTTGTATAGGCTTCATTCGGAATATCAAAGAAGTACACAATTAAAACACACAAATTAAAATTTCCTGCCACAGTAAAAATTCTTTGCCAAATTTGAAAGAAATGAGTTTAATGTTTCCCGAGATACGACATAAAAATTGCATTATTTCATGTGGGGCTATCTTCCAAAATGGCAGAGAAATTAGCTGTTCAAAGACAGTTTTGATTGATATAAGTGATACTATCAGAATACAAATTTAAGATGACAATTTGATTGCACTTTCGTTAGTAAAGTATTTGGACGTTAAATGTTTATATGGCCACCATTTTGAAAATACGTGTAACCTACCCTCTCAAAAATGTATCTCTTTACATGGCATGCCATTGTGCCACTTTTTTTTGCCAAATATGGCATAAATATGTTGTTTTTCGGTGAACACCAAGTAATTTTAATCTCCCATGCGGTACTATTTAACAAAATGGCGGGCAAAAGGTTTTTGTGTAGACACGTTTGATGGTTGTAATATATACAGCCGGCATATAAAGTTGCATTTGAGATAATTACATGGTTTCGACAATTTTACATATAAAACTAAAATAGCTATATTGTCGCCACTTTGAAAATAAGCGTCTGACGTACCTAAAATGTGTCAGTTAACATTATGTACCGCAGTACTACTAGTTCGCCATATTTGGTAGGAATCGGTCATTTGTTTCCCGAGATATAAATATAATAAATAATATTTATTCATGTGACACTATCTCACAAAATGGAGAACAAAAGTATCTCCTTGTAGACACATTTTATGTTTGTTATGTATACTCTCAGGATACAAAAATTTAAGTTGGAATTGATTAAATGGTTTTGAAGATGTAACATACTATTCTTAAAAGCTAGATGGTCGCCATTTTGAAAATAAGTGTCTGCCATACTTGGAACATATTTGTCCATATCAACTGCCGCAGTGCTACAGTGCTACATGTAGTGCTATATTACAAAATAGCTGAAAAAGTAGTAGTTGTTTGGCTTATATGATGCTGTCAGAGAAAAAATTCGGTTGAAATTGGTCAAACGTTATGGTAGTTATACCAAATAAACCGAAATTTGTATCGCCACCCTTTTGAAAATAAGTATCTAATAAATTTAAATTTTTTAAATTTTCCTGGCCTGTCATATTATTACTTAGGAGAAAAATTTGGCGAAAATTGGTTGAGTGGTTTTCGAGATATAATGTAAATTTTTTTTTTCATGTGTGGCTATCTGTCAAAATGGTGAACCAACAACAATATTCACCTCTGAATTCAATGCTTATACCTTGCGCTGGCAGCGTACAACATTTGGTTTAAATCCGTTTAATGGTTTCCGAGATATGTCGTTTCACCCGAAATATTAAAACGGCCGCAATTTTAAAAGTAAATGTCCGGCGTGGTCGAAAAATACAAAAGTCCGGTATTCTTACGTTGTTCTATATGTGTACCAAGTTTGGTGAAATTCTGTTTACGCTTTCAAAAAATTTGTTGTAATTNGCAGATACTCACAAACGCATACACACGAGAAGGAAAGTGATCTGATAAGCCTTTATTTCCAACGGGAAGTAGGCTACAAAATGAACAACATAAACGACGTACACAAGAAATATATAAACAGGATACATTTTTCAGTTTTAGTGTGCATTTACAGAATTACATTGACAACCATATTTAAGTTTACTGCAGTTGTTGTTGTTAACAAGCTTAGTTTCGTTATAATATACGCAACACGATTTGTGCACTCTGAGTTTACCTTCATTTCGTTGGACTTGAATGCTCGTTTGTTAAACATTTTTGTTACGGTTGAGGCTACCCTTCGATTGAAATAACCAAAGCTTCGTCAACGACGAGATATTATATACTTTCTATACATTTGCTCATACACCCCCTCCCGGTCTTAACAGGTTTAAACACTCAGTCACGGAAAAATATTGACGCTAGTAGCGTAACGTGCGAATATTCTGTAAAACGATCGACATAAATACTATAATCACTGGAGCACAGATTCCTAGTCATAAATCTGATCGACATATAACCATAAATTGTAAAATGTGATTGTATGTGTTATCGTTTATGCAATACGTGAGTATTGCTTGGACGGCTGAAGAATATATAAAAATCATTTGACAGTTGAAATATAGAAGTCACAACATGGCAGTTTTTTGTTTACATATATCTAGCGAAAGCATACGTGGTGCGTACCAGAATGTAGAACTTAGATGGATTTCAGAAAAATGCGAAGGAACCGAGAATAGAATAATGTCGCGTATTAATTGCACCGTGCCACATAGTCGATGAGTACACCGAGGAGATATGGCGTTTATGTTCCATTGATGTTGGCGTACCCTTTCTCTGAAAGGCGAGTGAGGCTCTGAGAACATACCTTGTGTCTGATTGGCTACTGCGTGGCGCGTAAGCTTCGCTATTTGCTTAGCTGTCCGCTGGCAAGTGCATAGATTACTAGGCCACGTTTTGCGAAAGGCGGACCTAACCGTTGCTGGCAGTGTGTGGCTGAAGTTAGCGGGTTATGTCGCAGTTTAACCTCTGTACTCTCAAGCATTCTGTGTCTTGGGCGAGATGTTTAAGTGAAACCATTTCCCACATTAAAACCGCGAAAATTTCTGTTTTCTAAAAAAAAGTTTTTTTTTTTTAAGAAATTTAANCGCGAAAATTTCTGTTTTCTAAAAAAAAGTTTTTTTTTTTTAAGAAATTTAAAACTTAATTTTTGGAACTGGAATTGCAAAGGGCTTATCAGCGTCCCCCGGTGTTATGCCGTAAGGCTTATCAGGGAACGGCTTACAAACTGACTTATGACCAGAAGCCCGGAAATTTCGCGGATTCATCTAGGACAAGTTAAACAGCATTTACGTGTACATATGTGCTTGTGCTTCCGTTAGAAAATAGTATGTTTGATACGCCCCGAACGACTTTCAACCAATACTGAATCTGCAAGGAAAATGAGAAGCGAATCCCGTATAACCTGGCCTGTGGTTAAAGCGGAGCAACACCCAATATACATCTAAGTGATGCTCGAATGCACAAGGGATTGTGGAGTCTAAGACTGTTGCCGAATGAAATTCCCGTGTCTCTACTAATGACCTAAATTAAAGTAACACCCACGCCTTTACTCGAGTTAGAACCCAGTACCTCCCGCAGCGCAGACTGCCGGCTCACTAACCGACTGTGCCACCGGAAGTTGGCTTTAAAATTACATTTTATTGCAGAATTGTAGATTTTAAAGTACAAAATGTCGCAGATTGAGACAAACGTATTTGGTTATGCAAAATAAAAATTAAAATTAATTTACAAAAGAATTTCCAATCCCAGCAGTCTTTTTATTATTCTATATACATAGTTGGTTGCTTCGTGTCGAAGCATGAGTCGCGTGTCTTGTATCTCGCTAGGAAGTCGAGAAAGGGAAAGGACGCGAGAACGAACGCACGTTCAGCGAGGTCGACTGTCGACCAGTCGATGATCGATCCGCTGACAGTGAACTCGGACATCGCGGGGAATGGATTTCCACTTCACTCTCCTAACACGCCACGAGAGACCCGAGAAAGCCAGCAGAACTTCGCCGCCTGCCTGCTTTACTTCAGTCGCGAGTTTCGGACCCATTCAATTACTTATTTTTTCACAAAATTTTTTTTTGCCGTCCCGAGAAGTCGTACATTTACAAACAGTCGAAAACAAGAAAACATACCTCTTGTGAAATTGCCTATTTCTAACGTTTCAATGGCTTATTTGTAATACATGTAGAAATGTTGTTTGGGTTTATCAGGAGACGCTTTAGGTTGCGAAGTCGAAGCTGCAAATTATTTTCTACATTCTGTGACAAATATTTTACCGAAGAATAATGTTGCAAGACGCCAGACGAACGTATCCGAGTTCGTGAGGGATTAAAGTCTTAACAAAAAATAAAATAACAAAATTTTATCATTAATTTATTTACACAGTTATTATTTACACATTCAACTACTGAAGAGCCAAAAAAACTGGTACAGGCGTGCGTATGCAAATAACCGAGGTCTGGAACCAATCAGAGTAACGCGATTCGGTCGGCAGCTAGATCGGTTCCTGCTGCTTCAATGGCAGGTTATCAAGATTTAAGTGAGTTTGAACGTGGTGTTATAGTCGGCGCACGACAGATGGGACATAGCATCTCCGAGGTAGCGATAACATTTGGATGTTCGCGTACGACCATTTCACAAGTGTACCGTGAGTATCGAGAATCCGGTAAAACATCACGTCTTCGACGTCGCTGCGGCCGGAAAAAAGATCGTGAAAGAACGGGACAAACGACGACTGACAAGAATCATTAAACGTGACAGACGTGCAACCCTTTCTCAAATTGGCGCAGATTGGATTTGTGGACTGCCCTGCAGGATTCATGGTGTGAATTGCCTCCTGCATACCTTCAGACATTAGTCGAGTCCATGCCACGTCGTCTTGCGGCA